>NMRB01000253.1:129503-181997 GCA_002633025.1 Notospermus geniculatus | reverse complement strand
TGCAGGATATTTCCACGTAGATTGGAGTCTATCAAGTACACAAGCTATTTCTAATTCACGTGACCTTTTCAAAAATGTTGAAAAATGCAATTCCCATTGCTGGGCAATTACCTATACCTTCATCCAAGGGACAAGCACCGCTTGTGACTGGACATGACATTATATCTTCAGCGCATACGTAACAGAAAATATGATGACGTATGTATGGCAGTGTTGAAAGTTGTTGTCTACTGAGCCATCCTTTAACCTTTAGCTACTATGGGATGAATGGCCTTCAAGTTATGAGTTATCCCTTGGTGGGTCAATGAAAACATACGTAGTAGGTGACATTTTTCGCAGTAAAAGCTGCAGATTGTTGATTGTGACCAAGTGATGAAAATATGACTGCCACTTTATATGTTTGTAGATTAAAACCTCGAGAAGCAACGGGCCTTACACTGTAGTCACATAACAGTGATGTTTCTTCATGTTCAGTAAGGCCACGTTTTTCCCTATGGAATAGGGTTGTAGCCATTCTTTTTCTATCATTGGATGGCGCTGCGGCCTTATCAACTTTTCCACTGTCACGTTGTACAGAACGTCAACGATCACACTACCGTGACATTGTGGCTTCATGCTCGCACCACGGAGATGACGGCCTGAAGACAATGAAAAGGCCTGATGCGGACGCAGCGACATCTTACCGTGGAGAAGTGGTGATAACCTCATTGTATGGTTTTGTTTGTTCCCACAAGTTTCCATCCCCATTGATCAGTATGCTTTTTGGACTAGCCTACCGCAAGTTCTCAGGACACATTACTCATCATCACTCTATCAACTTTGATTATTCATTCAACAACTCCAAGACAATTTCTTCATTCTTTCACTCCAATAATAATGCCTTCACCTGTAACCTGACACCAGGTACAGCGGTGATGTGGCCCACACTTCAACTGCTTAAAGCAATGAACTAACTAAGGCAATTTTGATGAAGTTCTGAAATCTGATGGACAGTATCAATGAGTGCAAAATGACTAAAATATTGATGTTCAATGACGCATATTCACTAATTGTGCTGGAATGAAACCAATCTCGCCATCAAGGCAGAATTTCATTATTTATCATGATAAATAATTCTGTGGTATTGTTATCGAGGATAGTACCATCTGACAAAACCTGTACGCAAATAATAAAGCCTTTTCCCAACTCGTCTTGCCTAATTTCTCCAATTTATTGATATTGACGACAATGGGTGCTGAGGCATTGTTATCACGATATCGTAGCATGGCCGAAATAAAGATGATCTCGCTAAAGGATGATTAATTTCAGCTGACTGTCAATCAGAATTGTTGGAGAATGAGATCAATTTCAACATCATCAGTACTGCATTGGTGCCTTAACCATTTCAGGGCAAAGAACAGAGTCTACATAGAACTGACCAAGGGCAAGTGCTAGTATCATTATAATACCTCTAGAGAAAAGTTATTTTCCATTTGTGTTTTTGCAAATTGTAGGGAAAATCCCTGCTTTTGGGATGGCCTTGTATGGCACTACAGGCCTACAAGGCATCACACTAATGACCTACACAGCATTGTGCTTTCTCCCTCATTATTCTCGACGACAGCAAGATGAATCATACAATTTTTTTTCAGCAGGAACTGATGAGAGAATCCCACTGTTTCTGCAATCTGATTGTCCTAAACAATAGAAGTCTGTGCTAATCCAATTTCACACTGGCCGGAGGATGGCTGCAGGAGTCTTAGCGAGAACGCGTGTCAAAGTAGATTAGGTGTTAGGCATTGGTCTATTGCCTCCTCTAATTCTATTCTGTTAACTCCAGCTGTTTATGAGAACTCTAGTCATCATGTTTCTTGACCATGCACCCACTGCCTGATTCTGGGGCCATCAGGGAGTGCTAGACCAGAAACACTGGATAACGAAGTTACAAGATCTGTCTCCTTCATGCTTTTTCTTTTGAAGTGAGTGCTTTTTGCATGTAGAACAGTTTATCTAGCATCACATGCCCAATAATTTTGTTTTTCGTTATCACAACAATCAGGGTCCAGTGCTATACCCATGACAGTTAGGAATCAGCTAAACGAAGATCAAATGAGGAACCGGAGGAACTAACGTCACGACGCGGCGCTGTGAGCAGTGCGACCGAAGTTTCTTTTTTCTAACGTTATTTCCATTTATTTCTGGCGTGAAAATCACCCTTTCGTTTCGGTCACCTGGCATTAAAATTTACACCATCTTGTAGCAGATGAAAATGTCTGCAATTTTGCAATGCTTTTTTCCTTAAAATGAAGACATAGATGACGATTTCGGCAACGTCTTTGTCTCATTTTTTCTGTAGAAAATGTACAGCTGATTTTTTCATGACGTAGCGTCAACACATAAAACGACGTCAATGACGTCGTTTCGGTCGCACTGCTCGCAGCGCCGACCTGTCGGGATTTCCGGCACGCGGGTTCCTCATTGCTTCTTTTGACTTTTTTAACTAGCATAGTAACCACGAATTAAACAGCACCCACTGGTTTTTCATTCTGCCCGAGGTGAGGTATGATGAGTTGTGATCATTGATATCCAGGGTTACAGAATTCAAAATACCAGTAAAATTCAATAGAAACTTTTATAGCCATACAAAAGAACTAATCCAACACATCGATCATGATGCAAGATGGTTTACCTACTACAATACCAGAGGCAAATTCCAAAAATAGTAAACCAGAGTTTTATCACACGTATAAAAATAGAAAATAATGCTAAAAATATCAATTTTGTCATGTCAGTGTCAACAAGCAAGGTTTACAAACCTCAAGCATTTAACCCCATGATATTATATGTTCGGGGGTGTACGAGGGGCAATGACGTCTGCTGTCATGTATTTCAGCATTTGTATTCCATATTAGGGAAGCAGATGAGAAAATTAGAGAAGGGATCAAAATTCAGAAATGGGGAAGTGACATATTTCCTTTTGATCATTCGGTAACAAATAAACCAATTTGTAGCTTTATTTGACACGAATTTCAGAAATAGATTCTCGGACATCCTGTTAGGGTGTGTGGATGCAATCTAAGCAGATAATTATCCAAAGGTTTCACGGTTGTGCGCCAGCGCATGACAAACTCAACACTTCTGTCACCTAACCAAAGAAAGTCTAATTGACAATCATATGGTTTCTTATTAGCACCAGAACTGTTACATGGGTAAATATTACGTCACGGATGACGCGACGGCAATCTCGGTGACGTCATGACGTCAATAGGCCTGAACAGCATTGTTATTTTCGTTAATATCTTAATATCTCAAAAACTATAAGTGATATCAAAATTCGGGCTTCGTAAGGACACTTCCCAGGCCCGTCTGCATAAGCATACCAAGTTTGGCGGCGATCCGTTCATTAGTCTCGGAGAAAATCGCGAACACACAAACAAACAAACAAACACACAAACAAACTCTTGTCAAATTTTAGTAGGATGCTAAATTTGTCAGTTGAACCTTTATGGTTGATTCCTTTATGCTTACAGTATATGACACAAAACAAGAAGTAAAATTTGCTTGGCCTAGTATGACACAACTGTGACAAAGTTACTGATGCGGGACAGTAGAACGTGTTGTGTACCTGACCAAGCTGTATGATATTAATATCCGAGTGATTCACCCTGATTAATCGCTATCGACAAAGTTGCATTAAATCAAGTTTCCAACAGAATAAATGAAATTGAACTCCACCATAGAGCTAGACTTTGACAGGCATAACACAATATTTCCTACATTTTCAAAGTGAACGTATTAAGCTACAGTTTACAGATTTTATGAGATTAGTTTCCAGTTACAAAGCTAGAAATTATAACTGAAACCATATCTCTCAAGGCTATCAGTTGAAAGCCCTCTTTATTCATAGCAACTTTTGACTGGACTTGTTTCAAGCAGTTTTGTAACAAACATTGTTGATGGTAAAGATTACCAACAGAAAATGCAGAAAACACTACACCAAAGTCATCATCCTTCATTGTCCCTTATACATGGTCAGCGTAATGTTGTCAACTCCTGCACTCTCTTGACACTTGGTTGTAGGCGAACAACATGTATCATGACGTTATGGGGCTACAAGCATGGTTGTTGATAGCTTAGTGACGTTCTTTCTCTCCGACTCTTTTTTAATTCCATACATTTCCACAGGTTGTCTGTTGACAGACTTAGCATCAGCATTAAAGAATATGCAGGATATTTCCACATAGATTGGAGTCAAGTACACTAGCTATTTCTAATTCAGGTGACCTTTTCAAAAATGTTGAAAAATGCAATTCCCATCGCTGGGCAATTACTTATACCTTCATCCAAGGGACAAGCACCACTTGTGACTGGACATGACATTATATCTTCAGCGCATACGTAACAGAAAATATGATGACGTATGTATGGCAGTGTTGAAAGTTGTTGTCTACTGAGCCATCCTTTAACCTTTAGCTACTATGGGATGAATGGCCTTCAAGTTATGAGTTATCCCTTGGTGGGTCAATGAAAACATACGTAGTAGGTGACATTTTTCGCAGTAAAAGCTGCAGATTGTTGATTGTGACCAAGTGATGAAAATATGACTGCCACTTTATATGTTTGTAGATTGAAACCTCGAGAAGCAACGGGCTTTACACTTTAGTCAAAGTGATGTTTCTTCATGTTCAGTAAGGCCACGTTTTTCCCTATGGAATAGGGTTGTAGCCATTCTTTTTCTATCATTGGATGGCGCTGCGACCGTATCAACTTTTCCACTGTCACGTTGTACGGAACGTCAACGATCACACTACCGTGACGTTGTGGCTTAAAACCTGGCGTCCACTAGGGCGCGGACAAGACGCGGAATGCAAATTTAGTGAATCCGCATTCATTCGGCAACCTCTCCACATATTCTTGAAAGGTTCCGTTCACTGTCTTCATCATTCCTGAACAGTTCGCGGTATTTCTGCACGTTCGGGAAAGGGTAAAACGACCAATAGGACTTGATGCGGAAGCAATGCCGAAACGACACATTTGCTTCCCGAACCCTTCCTAGCGTTGTCGGCGCTCTAGTGGACGCCACCCATCATGCTCGCACCACGGAGATGACGTCCTGAAGACAATGAAAAGGCCTGATACGGTCGCAGTGACATCTTTCCGTGGAGAAGTGGCGATAACCTCATTGTACGGTTTTGTTTGTTCCCACAAGTTTCCATCCCCATTGATCAGTATGTTTTTTGAACTAGCCTACCGCAAGTTCTCAGGACACATTACTCATCATCACTCTATCAACTTTGATTATTCATTCAACAACTTCAAGACAATTTCTTCATTCTTTCACTCCAATAATAATGCCTTCACCTGTAACCTGACACCAGGTACAGCGGTGATGTGGCCCACACTTCAACTGCTTAAAGCAATGAACTAACTAAGGCAATTTTGATAAAGTTCTGAAATCTGATGGACAGTATCAATGAGTACAAAATGACTAAAATATTGATGTTCAATGACGCATATTCACTAATTGTGCTGGAATGAAACCAATCTCGCCATCAAGGCAGAATTTCATTATATCATGATAAATAATTCTGTGGTATTGTTATCGAGGATAGTACCATCTGACAAAACCTGTACGCAAATAATAAAGCCTTTTCCCAACTCGTCTTGCCTAATTTCTCCAATTTATTGATATTGACGACAATGGGTGCTGAGGCATTGTTATCACGATATCGTAGCATGGCCGAAATAAAGATGATCTCGCTAAAGGATGATTAATTTCAGCTGACTGTCAATCAGAATTGTTGGAGAATGAGATCAATTTCAACATCATCAGTACTGCATTGGTGCTTTAACCATTTCAAGGCAAAGAACAGACATAGAACTGGCCAAGGACAAGTGCTAGTATCATTATAATACCTCTAGAGAAAAGTTATTTTCCATTTGTATTTTTGCAAAACATAGGGAAAATTTCCTGCTTTTGGGATGGCCAAGCGTGACACTACAGGCCTACAAGGCATCACACTAATGACCTACACAGCATTGTGCTTTCTCCCTCATTATTCTCTACGACAGCAAGATGAATCATACAATTTTTTTCTGCAGGAACTGATGAGAGAATCCCACTGTTTCTGCAATCTGATTGTCCTAAACAATAGAAGTCTGTGCTAATCCAATTTCACACTGGCCGGAGGATGGCTGCAGGAGTCTTAGCGAGAACGCGTGTCAAAGTAGATTAGGTGTTAGGCATTGGTCTATTGCCTCCTCTAATTCTATTCTGTTAACTCCAGCTGTTTATGAGAACTCTAGTCATCATGTTTCTTGACCATGCACCCACTGCCTGATTCTGGGGCCATCAGGGAGTGCTAGACCAGAAACACTGGATAACGAAGTTACAAGATCTGTCTCCTTCATGCTTTTTCTTTTGAAGTGGGTGCTTTTTGCATGTAGAACAGTTTATCTAGCATCACATGCCCAATAATTTTGTTTTTCGTTATCACAACAACCAGGGTCCAGTGCTATACCCATGACAGTTAGGAATTAGCAAAACGAAGATCAAATTGCTTCTTTTGACTTTTTTAACTAGCATAGTAACCACAAATTAAACAGCACCCACTGGTTTTTCATTCTGCCCGAGGTGAGGTATGATGAATTGTGATCATTGATATCCAGGGTTACAGAATTCAAAATACCAGTAAAATTCAATAGAAACTTTTATAGCCACTACAAAAGAACTAATCCAACACATCGATCATGATGCAAGATGGTTTACCTACTACAATACCGGCGGCAAATGCCAAAAATAGTAAATCAGAGTTTTATCACACGTATAAAAATAGAAAATAATGCTAAAAATATCAATTTTGTCATGTTACTGTCAACAAGCAAGGTTTACAAACCTCAAGCCTTAACCCCATGATATTATAAGTTCGGGGGTGTACGAGGGGCAATGACGTCTGTTGTCATGTATTTCAGCATTTGTATTCCATATTAGGGAAGCAGATGAGAAAATTAGAGAAGGGATTGAAATTCAGAAATGGGGAAGTGACATATTTCCTTTTGATCATGAGGTAACAAATAAACCAATTTGTAGCTTTATTTGACACGAATTTCAGAAATAGATTCTCGGACATCCTGTTTAGGGTGTGTGGATGCAATCTAAGCAGATAATTATCCAAAGGTTTCATGGTTGTGCGCCAGCGCATGACAAAACTCAACACTTCTGTCACCTAACCAAAGAAAGTCTAATTGACAATCATATGGTTTCTTATTAGCACCAGAACTGTTACATGGGTAAATATTGGATCGTTCCTATTCCGATTTCACGGGAAGGTTCCATGTTAAGAAGCTGTGTGAACACTTGAATATAATGATTTTCTCCTCTCATTAGCTGCCATGTAATAATCAGTGTACTCGGAGAAATAGACATTAGATCCTAGTTATGAGTAATGGGCTCACACTGCGTTTGTGGACACCAACGCTATAGGCAAGAATATGAGATATACGTGTTTCTTGTTTTGTGTTCAATGATGGTCTCATATTGGGTCAACCATCTCAATACATTTTTTTTTTCTAAAATAAGAAATAGCAGGGCTTGAAAAATTTTCTGGAGCCTTGGTGCCCGGTCAGGCACCCTGCTTTTTGTGACTTTTCATTTCTTGGTGCCCAGGACTTTTTTGTGGGTGCCCAAATGACATGTCCATATGTGCTATTTAATGATTTTGGAGAGGGTGGTTTCAGTTTTTTATGAGGGGGTTTAGTGTCGGTCGGTCATGTTTTATTATGTATATTATTGATTTTTGGTGCCCTGGTCATCAGACAAGGTGCCTGTGGGCAACTGATTTTTCGAGCCCTGAAATAGAAGTGTCTACAGGTCTATGGAAGACATTACATGTCAACAAACAAAATGAACCAGTACCATTGAGACTGGAAAATCATCTCTCATACCGAGCCTTAGTGAAGTATCGCAAACAGAAATTCCGAGGAATTGCCTCAAACAGAGGCAACCATATCGATAATAATGACATTATATAAATCCACATTGGTGTTAATTTTCCTTAACAAATTGTGAAATTGGCAACAGAGCGTTCTTTCATCAGACGCTGACTAATCCCCGTCTGATCAATATGACACGCTCAATATGATATAAAGTCATGATTTATGATACTACCGAAAGGTAACAAAACAGACGTCAAATGCATCATGCAGGTAACTGCAGTACATTTCACTGGTTCAATGCAAGAACCAGCAAAAAAGCAGCCAAAGTTGACAAACACATGGTTCTACAACATTCTCTGACCTCGGGCTCATGTAGGCAAATTTCTAGCCTGTTCCGTGAGGTAGAGACAGCTGCACATCTGGCAATGCAACATCTACATCCAAAGTTTTAGCTGCCAATGTAAGGCAAATCTTACTTACCAATTATTTTCTTTCATTCCCCTGAACAAACTGCTACTGCTTGCAACTGTTTGAATGCCTGAAAGAAAGAAATAGGCAAATATTACAAAGCAATGAGAAAGTTTTTCTCAAAAAGGTATTAAGGTTGTTGACATGAGCTGTGCTTCCATTACAGAATGAAATGGTCCATGGACCATGTGCTCACCTGGGTGGACATAGTAGTGTAATGACAAAGGGAGGTACATATCAATTAGACTTTGATGTAACGGATGCGCAGCTATAGATCGATGATGAACAAAGCAGTAGAGCTGCTATCTCAACTTGACACCATAAAGTGCACCTTTGAAAGGAGCCCTTAGGATTTCTTTGGGACACTGGTATGGGCAGGCCTTCTTTAGAAGGATGGCCATCAACAAAACAAATTGACCAAACGATATGTCACTGGAGATTTCCCACCACATCCTACCAGCAAAAACAAACTGATCATAGTTTGTTCTTCGCAAGTCTTTGGCATGCACTAGACGCCTATTCAAATTCAGAGACTCTGATCAAGCAAAACACTGCAAATTTTAATTTTTTCCTAACAAATTCCCGTACTTCCTGCTGTGCTATTGGCAAGGTTCCACCATCAACTTTTTGATACGTCACGATAAAACCGTCCTTTTCCGATCAATTGCACTGAACAACGAAGCGCAATTTGTTCACATTGTTGAAAGAGTGGTGTCGCCAACTGGGTTATTCACACTGGCTACAAAGGACACAGGGCGCAATTATCATCATTCGATGAGGTCAGGTACGATAGCAACATCTTCTATTTTACTTTACATTAACCATAGATGGTCTGAAATCATTTTATTTTATCGTCTTATAGTAGTGTCCCACTGGCGACTTTTGCCCACGACAAGGGGCGAAGCTGAAGTCTGCGATATTCCCTCGACAAGCTGCAATATTTAGCATTTGTACATTTTCGCGAGTTGTCAACTGGTCGCTGATTGGTCGAACACTCGCAGGCGTAGACGAAGTTAGTCGTGGGTGGTCGTAGATACTCGTACTTTCTTTGCACATTACTCGTCGCTAATTGCAGACTGTCGCAGATAGTCAAAGTTACTCTTCCACCAAGACCTACGATCCTGTGCGACTATGTACGACATGGGTGCAACGATATACGAGATAACTTCGACTGACTTCCACAAGTGGGCAATTTTTGAACTTTTTGAAAATTTGTCTGCGCCCCAGAGAATCATTGCGAACATAGACAACAGTCTAAGAACTGTTACGAGGAGCTACAATTTTTTCATTCGTCCCTTGTCGCAGGCCAAAATTCGCCAGTGGGTCACCATTAGGTTCATATTATTTAGAAACACCAAGCATCAGATGGATTGTATTGCAACATGCACTGCTTCTCCCATCAGTGGCAGTCCCTGAAGGACATTCACAGGAGCGCAACCAACACAGATGATAAGGGACTAAGCAAATCTTCATCAATATTGGATATGTGCCAGGGTAACCCAACAGTATGCAAATATACCAATACTTGCTGGCAATATCTCTACTCTCAACGATCCTTACTTATGCAGGCAATTTATTTACATATAGATATTCTAATGTAAACATGTCTGCACCATCACTGCATATCACCAAGAATTCATCCACAGGTCTAACATTATTGAAAACTTGTGAAAATTTTGGACAGCCTTTAATTTCACTGCTAAAGCAAATAAATTCCTCCGCGGTGCGAACTGGTCGATGAAGATCTACTTCAACCTCAATTACAGTCAAATTCTTTGGATGCAGCTCCTCTTCACCCAACACCATTTTCTATAATGATTGACCATCCTAGACCACTTGTGGATAGCCGAATACATCAAGAGATTGTTAATTGCCAGCTATCTGAAACAGGTTCTCAGACTCAACTTGTCAGGAAAACCCATTTTGTTCTCGGTTACAGCCATGTTAGCAGAGTTCAGATGGCCAAGTTAAGATGAATAGCAAAGAAGCAAAGACGATGGATGGATTATTACATGCCATTCCTCCCAACTGATCACCAATGTCCTTTTTGTTCTTCATGCAGTCAGAGAAATCTGGTGTCTGGCATTCATGGTGATTTCCCTTTAAACTGACTAATGAAAGAAGAGAAAAAGAAGCATCCAGGGCTCGCTCAGCGTGGCAGAAATGAGCAAAATATGTCATAAACATCGGATTGTTTCCGGAAATATTGAATTTGGGATGATGATATCTCGCAAACACATGACTCATGGGCCCTACACACATTCCAACACTGGTAAGCCTTTCGCTTATTGCATGGATTAAAAAAATCAATTTCATCAATTTTGTGCCGAAGTTGATTCATTCGCCGTTGGTGATCGTGTTGCTGGGATCTGAGGATATCTTGGGTCAGATCGCTGCGGCTCACCCCGATCGCACGATCCCATTCTGATCTTGCCTAGGGTAATAGAGTCATTTGTAGCACATTTCACACTTACTAGACCAGAAATATCCATGTGTCGATGCAAAGATGAAACTACTACTTTAGTTCTGTTTGTCATGGAGACCAAATTTCTAAGCTAGTGCTTCAACTGAAGCAATTAGATCTAGTAGAAAACATGTCAGAATTGGATAAACTTGTCTCACAGTGTTTACTTAGTTTTTTTAGTAGGATGAGACTTCAGTATGAGAAGAGTGCTGGTAAATTTCTTCAAGCAACAGAAAAGTCACATGATAACAACAACGAAGTCTTGTTCCAAGCAAGTATATCCCCTTTAAATTTCAAATTTCCTGACTTATTTTGGATTAGCTATCAAGAAATTAGAGTAGACGAACAATCGGCAACATCAACCACTTGATATGCAATCAACCAAAAGGTCCACCCCAAAACGAACAATGAATAAGAGTACAGTAATCAGCTAATAACTTATATTGGCCTCGGATATTGGCAGCCATGTAACGAAGAAATTTCAAACGGCACACCAGGAAAGATTTCAACCAAGATAGGATATTGGTATTGGAGGAAATGAGAACTGCGACCCATTGCACAAGATCAGCCAAATTAGCACAGAAATATAATGTGGCGCAAATATCGAATTTCTCGCCCGCAAATATTCATATCATTCTGATCTGTGAATCGTACAACGATTCTTAAGAAATCAGCGACATTTGGATAATTATCCATTTTTGTGTGACTAACTCCACTGAAATGAAGTTCATTGATTACTAGTACCTGACAGTATCGAGTTTTAACCCGTGGTAGGATGTGGTGATGGGCTATATGAACTCTTCATGAGAGTCCAACATTAGCGGGATTAAAAAGATCAGACAAGGATCTTGGACCAAAATGAGCAGACAAGAATTTAGATGGGATCGTTGCAGTGATGACAAATTCTTATTAACAATGTCAGCTGGAGCCAAATAATTGTTCACTTCAGTTCATCTTAACTAGGCACGGGATTTGAGCACACTGGCATACTGCAATACACTCGAGTTTCCACACAGAAGACTCAGCAGGCTCCTTTTAGTCATGATAGAGTAGTTACATCCGATAGAAGAACTTATAGAAATCTAACCGGGTTTATCCTTGATCATGCACTGATGTAAGTTATATCACAAGTTGCTTTTTTTTAAAAACATCAACAAGCTCTGTAGAAACCTCAATGGAACATGTGAATCCACCACAACATTGACAGAAAATCACTGACAGCAAATTTGTCAATATATGTATCAAGTGCGGACACCATAAAAGAAGATTGCAATAGTGGAATATCGCAACATCATCCATCTTGACTAATGATGTCTTCTTATCATTGATCTGTATCATTAGTGACCAAAAGAGATTCTGTGGAAAGTTGGTAGAAATATTCAGACAAATAAATTTTCTGGAGATAAACCTTGCTAGAGATCTTTTTGAAAAATACAGATCGCACATTTGGTTGAATCTCAAAAGCATGTTGTAGAAGTTCAAAGCACTGACTTTGACTGTAGTTTCAATTGCTTAACAGAAAAAACATTTGGTTATCCCCAAACCCATGCAGTACAGTTGCAAAAGCTTGCAAACCCATTACCAATTGAACTTGTAAAAGTATTGCACAACCACTTCTGGCAAAATTGTAAGAGCATTGCGTAGGTATTGCCAGCCAAATTGTAAAGGACTGCATAAGCCATGACCAATAAGCAGTAAAAGTATTGCATCGATCATCACTCCACCAGCCCAATTGCGAAAGTATTGCATAGCCACTACCAGCCAAATTGCAAAAGCATTGCATAAGTATTACCAGCCAAATTGTAAAGGATTGCATCAGCCATTACAAATAAGCAGTAAAAGTATTGCATCACCACTCTACCAGCCCAATTGTAAAAGTATTGCATAGCCACTACCAGCCCAATTGCAAAAGCATTGCATAAGTATTGCCAGCCAAATTGTAAAGGATTGCATAAGCCTTTACAAATCAAACTGTAAAAGTTTTACATAGCCACTACCAGCCAAATTGTAAAAGCATTGCATAGCCACTACCAGCCAAGGTTTATAAGCATTGCATACAGCCATGACTTGTCAAATTGTAAAAGCAATCCATTACCCTAACTCATAAGATGTGTATAGTGTCAGTTCCTAACCAATACAATCATCGGCCAAGGAAGTAACCCGACATAAAAGAAATTCAAATTGCATTCATTTTCCTTATTAATTTGATGCAGCATTGATTTCATCAATCACCGTAACAAGCATGCAACACTATCGATGCAATCCTTCATTTCTTATTCACCAATTTCCTTAACTGCATGGATTCCATCACTTCTTGCACAGACTGATCGAATCATGGCTTCACCAGCAACAACTGCATGCTCATCAAATCAACAACATTGCCGGCAGCCAAGGGAAAAATCATTGATTTAGTTTGATATTCTTTCGAGGACTGCACTAAAGGCATGTTGAACACATGTGCTGGTTACACGATTACACCCCCAGTAATCTTCTATTTGTAACCATCGGCGAAATAAGTTACCATTGCTGAAGTTATGATCTACGAGCAGAGTTGATGAGAAGGCTCCTCAATGGTGACTATTTTCTCGGTGCAATTCCAGGTTTTTTTGCAGTGGTGCAGATGGGAGGGATTGGTCTGCCAACATTACAGCAATCTTTGAAGACAAATTTGAAGACAAATGATACCAAATATCACCAATAGGGGCAGCATACTACTTTAAAAGAAGAATCTTAACCAGCCCTGCTCCCTGTCTTGGAAGTAAAGCCAATAGCACTTAGATATAATTGGCAATTTTCTGCACTTTACTCATGTCTCTGCTGTCTGTAATTGTGCTGGCAGCTTTGAAACTTGGTTGCATCCTCTCAAGATTTCCTGCACAGATGGTCAAAGGGCACCAACGGTACCACGCACACAAAAGGACCATGTTTACAACTTCAGAGATGGACACCAACCATTGTCCATATCATGTCACCGAATCCAGATCAAAATATGGTCAAATTTTTCTTTCACCTTTACCCATCACCATAAAAACCCCTTGCTGCATAGCAACAATATCAGATGATGCAGCTTTCTTCCTTGAGTAATTCTGGTCATGCCAAGAACAGTCACAGATCCTAATCGTTGACTTGCGGCATTCCAACCTCTAGTTTATCTGATGCATCGAGCCAATGTAATTGTCCTATGACCATCGATGAACTGGCTGAGATTAGAGACGGTCATTCAAGAAGTGCATTGATTGAATTTGTGAGGAATGCCGATTGCAACAGTGTCAGTAGTGACCCATGGCTGAAGTGTTTTCTGCGGTTTTAGATTTTGATGATGAGATTACGCATGATCCTGGATTACTCATGCTTCGTCTGATTGAAGCAGCAGGTTATCATCAAGGTCACCAAGATGCTCAAATCACAAAGATGACTAGCCAGGAGAGAGTGCCCTGGATTCTCGCAGTGATGGCTGACTTTTGCAAGGCTGAAGGGGAAAGCCAGTGTATGCTGTACGTGGCTGTTGTTTTGGTCAATAAAGGGAGAAGCCACGTGGCTCAGTGGGTGACACCGCTGGTCTTTCAAGCAACAGAGCCATGGTTCCAATCTGAAGAGAAACCAGACTTCTTTCTCCCGATGTACCAGCAAAAACACTAATGTTGGGAAGCCCTTCTAAGACCAAGAACGGTCGGGATGGTCAGGCAGGAAAAGCACTTCTGGCCAGTAACACAAACAAGGTACGGATGGCATAACCATAATTAGGGAGTAAAAAGTTTTCGTGACAGAGTGCAGTAAACTTTTTATATTTTTTTTACGTGATTCAGAAATATTGATTTTTGAAGCCAAATGTGCAGCCGAATTGTTCTTTCTAACTTCCTTGTTAGTTCCTGGCCTTTTGACAAAAACATATCGTTCTTCGTTAGCAGGTAATGTAGAGTGATGACTAAGCAACTGTTCTTAATGAGCAAGGATCAGAAGCGTGGGGTACCCATGTCAGATTTCATTAAAATTTAACCCTGCAATTTCGAGTGTCAATTTAAATGAAATCCCAAGTTAATCCCAAAGGATTGATTAGGTAAATGCTCAAGACTGCTATGCCAATGGTATTTGATTAAAACTTCGCAATGCTCGCTGGACGGCACAACAATTCACCTCTCGGCGGGCATGAGATTCTTTGTGTTGCCATATTTAATTGATCTGAGGGTTCACCCAGCAGCTGCAACATCAACGAAAATTAAAGCAAAATTGAAGTTGCCGGTGGCAAAGAGGTTCCCAATAAAAGAGAATATGGTACACCTCATTCCAATAACTGTCACAGAAGCCTTTGTTCTTCGGAGTATGGCTTCCATAACTGAAGAACAGAATGGAGAGAATGACAGATTTGAAGGGCACCTGAGGGTTATGCCAAGTTCATATACGATTATCACTATTGGAAGTAGTGGTGGCCATTTCTGTAAACAAGAAATAGTAAGACACTCCTTTATACGTCTCAAATGACTACTTGAGGATAGTTACTTGCGGACATCATGGAAAGATTTGGTAGTTTGCTTGGGCTATAGAAAGGCAATCACCCAAATACTCAAAGGATGTGTCCAGTAAATGTGGGACTGAAGTGCAATTGAGGCAACTGTCCACAAATATCATTAGTTTTGAGTGTTTGCATGATATGTGGTAATGAACTATGGAACATGAACCACTGGCTGGAAAGATGTCTCAAGATTCTCAAAGAACTTACAGTATAAACGAACCTAAAAGGATTCAAAATTGCCAATCATTTCATGTGATAATTCACCCTTGATGGTCAGAAGATGCCACAATCCATGTTAATAATCATATACACTCTTTAAAGATGACGATCTTTTCGTGATATATCAACCCAACCGATCACTCTGGCCATCTCATATAATAACAGTGATCAGGCACATAATGGACCATGACTGACCGATGCCCATTTCAACATCATTAGGAACCATTCAAGGAGAATCGACTTATTCTTCAGTACATTCTTAGAAGGGCAAAGTATCATACAAATGGCCTTGGATCAATGCTGTTTGTGGAATTGCACCCACCAATGCCATTACATGTGTTCAGAATGGCCTTGGATGGCTTTGGGTTCCTCCACAGCAACTGACCATCCTTCTTCTCTTTAGGTAATGGGTCCTTATACCGTGAGTCAGGGCTTTGCTTATGACATGTATACATACCTCATACGAATAAGTGTACACTTATGAAACACATCATCCAGTATGACTGTATTTCTTTTACCTACAAATCTAATGAAGTCGAGACGGTGACAAAAAGGGATACCATCTTCATTTTTTCTCTGTATTGTATTTTGTATGCCATCAATGTGGTCTACATGTACACCTCACCCAGTTATCAAACAGGCACTATGGAAGCTAACCGGAGTCCAGGTGATTAGTTAGCTCTATAGAGACATGAGTCCAGTACCACCTCCAATATTAACAAGACAAGCAAAGCCATCAACAAACAGGTCTATATGGTCAGTTGATAGGGATTGATGACAGGGTGTGATCATTATCTTCACCATCTCCCACTCACATGTGGTTGATTGCCTTAAAAGATGATCGAAATGACAACACGTCTGCCAGCTTTGTTGGTTTTTATTGTCGACCCTGGAGGTTTGAGATAGGTCAGTGAGGTCAGTCATCAGCAATACAGAAGATGAATCTAAATGAGAATACCAGAGAGTTTAGGCGATATCTGAATATCTGCTATCTGGTTATGAAGGAATGTACCTACCAGGCAAGCTAAGCTCAAGAACGATGTGGTCTTAAAAACTTATCCTCTGTTTGATAATTTTGGGTCACTTACTTGAGCAGAACATTGGACGAAAAAGGCTGCTTCACTGCCATAATCAGCAGCAGTTAAAATTATCATAATTCAATTTATCTGCATTGAAATTAATAAGTGCATATTCTTGTGTGATGGAGCACATAAGTAATTGAAAATGACTGTTTTACTGCACACGAACTCTCTTTGCAAATCTAATTGGGAAAGGCATGCAACCAGTAATTGACTCAGAGCAAAGGTGGGAATAAAATGGTGAAGTGGTGTTGGACATGCATCAAAGGACAAAGAAAATTTCACACATTTGTGGTTGGAAGCAGAAGCTGTTCAGGTCATGCACGAGCTCATGTTGGTCATGTCCTCTGAATTGCTGCTTTTAACTACCTTAACTTTTGTTTGCATCGATTCTGATGGCAATCTTCCATATGTCTTCTCATAAAGGGTTCTACCACTTCCCCAAAGATACAGTAATTCAGCAGGCCAATGACTACTGTAGGTTTAACAATCAATGTCAGGGAAGATACGTATGTCTAACCGCAGACTCTGTTATCTAACATGAATAACTCGCGCACTCTGTATGCATGGTGTTTAGAAGGCAACTGCAAACAAAAGTTCCAATCGATAATTTCCAAATCATCCCTGTGGGAGAAACTGGTTTGAATACGATGATTTCCCCTAACCATGTCTATGTCTCCTACCACACATTGCATAATTAGGCATTGCAGTCACATTCTGAATGGCCATAGACTGCGAATACAGGAAATTCTTGGAGAGACAACATGCTCTCGAGATAGGTAGCCTTACTGGGGGCGGAAATGGAACAGAAATCAACTTGTGGGCCTCTAGACATTGCCATTAGCTATCCTGAAGGTAATAACTTCCGAAATGACCACTAATGATCCAAGTACTTGTGAGTCGAGTTTCCAAGTTCTTCCTGCTTTCCAAGAAGAGCCGCTTCCAAAATGTTGTCTTCATTGTTCAATTCAATAACTGTCTTTAGTCTCAAATGCCAGTAATCCTGGCATCATGGGGTTGGAACATGATGTAGAACGCAGTGGGTCCATCCACTAATGCATTTACTATTGAATATTTAAGCTGTTTCATCCCCAAGGCAGATTCCATGAATTCAAAATCTAAGACATGGAACTCCCCATTTGTTGATGAAAATTATCACTGTTGACCTTAAGCCTCCACCGATTTCACCAAGATGAACTTGGCCCAAGCTAGAGAGATTTCAAGGATGGAATGGTAATAACATGCAAGTTCTGGAGGCACTTCATCAAATTGAATTCCAATGTCTCCAGCATTGCTCGATAGCTTCCCAAACGATTGGTTGGACAAGTATGCATGATATCATTATTGGTTTACAGTAGGTATGATTTATTACCAATAGCAGCTCAAGTTCTCAAGAAAAAACCTTCGGTAAGGTAGAATCTCTGATCCCATTGCATATTTATGATGTTTCAACAGAAAGACTTGGCAATATCCAACATGGTTCGAAAAACTGCGAAGACACCAAACATTCTCACGACCATTAAAAGAAGTGGGCTTAATGGGGCATCACTAACATCCAAAGAAATGCTCCCCGCATCAAAAATGAGGAAAGATGATACAATCTATCGGCAAGGATCCATCTGTAGGATTTCTATGAATACAAATATCGTAAATTCAGAGCCATCATAATAGAAAAACATCACGAGCGTGACTTTTTTTGCAATCATGTCTCAGATGAGATCTGGAAGATGAATAGGTTCAATAGCAACAGATAATTGAAGAGTCACAAAATGGCATGTTGTGTGTTTTGGGGTTTTGAAAGTTGGAATTGATACATCTAAATCATTTATATTACTGCATTCTATTCCCGAGATAAGGACAGGCAATTCACGTCATTCAGATATATTTGGAGATGATCAACAGGTACAGGTCTGGGATTGTCAAGGTCAAGTGAATGAGGAGTTAGGTGAAAAGATGAGTGATCATCATTGGCATTTATGGCAAAGATGAGTGATCATCATTGGCATTTATGGCAATGTTGGCAGCTTGACTCTTACATCACCAGAGACCTGTGGCAGTACAGTTTCCCAATTTACAGTGAAAGAAGACATCTGTCCGATCTCTCTGGCAGAACCTAGAGAAAGGGCTAAGGCCTTAGTTATTTAATAACTTGTTTTACGGATCCGCCGACGTGAAATTTCCCAGATGAAAATAAAAAATTTTCATGCCACCGATGTTTCAAATTCAAAAGTTTCAGGAAAAAATTTTATTCAGAAATAAAATCCCGATCATATGAACACTCACAAGATTTCTTTTTCTTTTTCCCGCCGGATCTCGTCCAAACCCCTCCTCCAGAAAAAAATCTGGACAACAAAAGTGTGAATAAAGCTCCAAAATCAGCATCCAAAACGCGATGAGATGGATGAGATTGCCGCCATGGCTGCCATATTGTAACACCATGCAATGACAGCCAATCTTTCCAGGTCTCACAACACAGTTTGGTGAGGTGTCAGGTGTCACTACACAGTTTTATGGCATATGTATATTCATTCATAACCCAATTTTGTCCCAAGAGATAATTTATTTCTCCATCTGGTGGAACAACAATAAATATTAAAAGACAGAATTAGTTCCTTTTTAACATAGATGTTTTTATTTTTATTCAGAAATCCGATCTTGATGAATGATACAATTTTATTTTTATTTTTATTTCGACCACCGCTTGTCCAAGCAAATGCCAAGAATGACATCAGCAAAAATAAAAATAAAAATGGTCAAACGGGACTTTTATTTTTATTTTTATTTCGACCTCCCAGCTTACTTTTCCAAAAAACAGATCCGTAAAACAAGTAATTAAATAACTAAGGCCTAATGTTGATATGATGGCAAAAGGCACTAAAACAAAGAGAGTGGCTATGAATATGAATGGCAAGCTGAACATGGAGAGTGGTTAAGTGTGACTGAACCGGATGACAAGCAGTATAGAATGAGGAGAGTGGCCACTTATTTTCAATGAGTGCTGAGGCTGGAGTGGAGCAGGCCTTTACAATTACGGAAAAGGCAAAGCAGTAGGACATTCCAAAGAACCTTCCGTTGAGCTGCAGCTAATTGAGAAGACAAAGAGCATGTAGACCGGAGCCCATGACTGAGCTATGCTTCTTGCTATGGAGTGAGATGGCAAACAATGCAAGAACCTGGAGCGCACTTTGAAAACTGACCAAAATGAGAAGACGAAGAAACCACTGGTTACCATTCGTAGAAATTATGAGGATAAGTTGGTATTTACCGAATCAGCATCATTAGCTTTCATATTGTAACTATACCTTGGGAATAAATTTATCCTTACTTGCGTCAGAGGAGGGTGTTCCTAAACACAAGTCTAGACATGGGAATCCCTGATGAGCAACCCCTTCATTAATCATCAATTAATCATTAAATGACTGAACATCAAAAATAAGAAAAAGACAAGGCAGGGTTTGAGTTTACTTTTTTGAGGGAGGGAAAAATTAAATTTTTAGAATGAATTTACGTCAAAAGTTAAACTTCAAATGGTATCCCTCAGAAAAACCACAATAGTCTATGAATCATCAAAAGCAATTTACCATAATAAGAAGCCAGTCATTTACAGCCAAGAAAGGCAAAACAACATCACAAGTCTAACCTTTTAAAAGTCTTTTATCCAGGGGAAACAATCGCTTGACAAAACCAGAACAGATTAAGCAGATTAATGAGTGAATAACTAATGACGAACATGTCATCGTACACTCATTAAAAGCCATGAGGATTTCAATCGTCACGGTCCTTTCAACTTCAAAGAAGCAACAAAGTGAAACGAATATCGTTGATGCATCACTGACATCAAAGCCTAAATCAGAAGCAGAGAACGTATTTATAGATATGTATTGTATGAACATCAGCCTCTTCCTGAAACATGAAAGCAAAAATCGGAAAACGTCATTCAGGACACAAGGGGATTACAACGCAAACGATTAGGGGAAACTCCCCCGGTTATTTTTCATACAACTCCATGCTATTTTAAGCAAAGAACGTACCTAAAATACCATTTTTGGAAAAAAATTACTACAATGGGGAAAGAGAGAAGCGAAGGAGATCTCTAAGTCAGGGGAATCCTATAGTAGCAGATGAAAGTTATTTTTGGATTCTTCCACAATGGTTAGCCTGAGAACGGCAATAAGAGATCAGCAGCAGCAACCTGAAAATAATATTCTGTGCAAAGAAGCCTTGCACTTATCTCTTTTTGTAGTATAAGTTTTACCCTAAAAGGTAGGATCTGGAGTAAGATTTGTTTTTTCTTAAGTTTGCTTCTTGTTCTTAAAAGTGATGTAAAACTTTTCTCCATAAATGGGTATTTTTCATCAGTACTTGATTGATCTGGTCCTTTCCTCATCCCGCCATGCTTATCCGTCCAGTAGGTTTTGAATGCACTGCAATGCAACGCATGCTTTTCAATATGCCCACCAACACACCGATTCCAATCTATTCTATTCAGCTTTCCAGTCAACAGCAACTAGGAAGCATCATGCTTTGGGGTGTCCTGCAAGAAATAGGTAGCTCATGGGCCTCAAGGCTACCGTCATTTCACCACAGCCACTAATCAGGTTATAAAATAATAATCATGTCCATGAAGGGCTGTTAATCACACTGTGTGGGACCCTTTATTTCTGAGTTAGACCTTTCACACATAGAGTTGACCCTTAGGGAATTAACTTGAGGGTCTTTATTGCTTCCCATGGTTCATCATGAATTAATTAATCATCATCAACCAATGCATCCTTAGGTTATATACTGCTGCTCTTTCATTCTTTCTTTCAGGGAATGACACTGAATGCTGACCTCAAGGGAAAATAAAGGGACAGTCCTGGCAGGTTCATGGTACAAACTAGTCATAAGTGCCCTCTCGTACCTAACTGATCTGAAGGACCTTAAAGTAGTTACCATACACAATATAGCATCACCAAATGTTGTACTAATGGTTGTATGAGACCCAAAGGTGATGCAGAAAGACTGATGTGCCCGAGGCAAACATGTGGAAGGCCGGGAATGGACTTCCACATTCAACATTGTGACCAGGGCCATGGTCGTGACTCAGCTATTCTCACATGGAACGTGTCCTGTGTCCCCTTGGGGCTACCTCACGGACGTTCCCAAGGCAATAGGTCAATATTTCATGAAGCACAATGTCATGGTCTGGTCATCATTTTCTTCCTAACCAATTGCGTGACTTCTGTCTGGATCTGACTCTGACTGTCCACACATGATATCCCTCTACATGCCTGCGGCATCGTGGAATGGCCTTGAGGCACCCGTCAACGTGGGTTTACGGCTCGTGCTTCTCTTTATTCATATTTGAGCAGATGGGTTGTTTTAGATGCCCCTAAAGGTGCAAGTCCTGTAGGCAAGTGGAATTATACTTCCTGCTCCACACGCATCTGCATCTTTTTCACCATGGCAGAATGGGTCCTAAAGGTGCCAACCTGCCACAGAATATATCAGTGACAGATTATCATGTTAAACCACTATCACCAAAATACACTTTCAACAGAAAGACAGAAATGATAGGTTTACTACGCTGGTCACTTGCCTCGACAGTAATGCTGGTGGTGTTGCCTTATGCGGAGGTGTGGGTTCGAATCTCGGTACTGTCAACAGAAAGACAGCAATGCACATTGAAGAGATGATGAAAAGACCTTTTCTACATTGCCAAGAGAGCAAACACGTAACGTAGAGAGACCTATCAGGATGGAAAACTGCATTGGAATTTAGCAGGTCCAATCATATTCTCCTAGAGTCAAAGAGGTGATGGCTCATTCATTGGCTCTCACAAAAATGCTACCAGATATTCCTTTTGAGAAGTGCAAGCTCCTGGATCTCATCATCATCCAATGATCCTTAATGAACAATAGGGCCTCACAATGTATTCAGGAGACATCAAAGAAAATGACAGTGAGATACATGCAAACTAGGTATACAATTAGCTGAATTGGTGACAACACAACTGTGGTGTACTACACCAATACCTTCTATTCTGCTACCAACAATGATCCAAAGGAGAGATTCAGATGGAGGCTTTTTAATGGTATCCAAGAAGTCCCTGCGGCTACATCACATCAGAGAGGGCGATGTTCACACATGCTGACATCGTGAATGATTCCCTGACTGCCTCTTGTCTCATTAGTAAAGAACAGACAGTGTCCTACCATTGTTTCAGTTGTGGCCTCAGGGCTTACCAAATGACACCCCGAGAGATGACGCAGTCGAGATAGCCATATCCTTCCCCTCCAGCCCTCATTGTTTAATGCCCTCCAGAATTCTACTCGTTGCAGCTGTTTGAGTAGGTTGAGAGAGGTGAGATCATTGGGTCGAAAGCTCTAATTGGAGATGTGTTAAAAATTGAGGTGGCTGCTGTGGTCAAGTCAGTTGGTATTTCGTCTTATTTGTCAGTTTCATCTTATTAGTCAGTCTCAATGTCAAAGCACTGTTCAGAGTCCTCCCTGAACTCTCCAGAGTCTCTCCAACTTCGGACTTCAGAGGGCAGGATGGCAGTTCAAGTTCAATAGGTGTACGTAAGAACTCCATATCTACTCTTTCTTATGACAATGCACCTTTGACTGTCCTTCCTCCAGCACCTCTAAGTCGATGACATAAAGCACAGGTCATGGTAATCATTGCTGGAAGTGAACCTCTTCCGTCCAATTGCCACAGATTGACCATGTCAATCAACCAAGTACCCTGGCACTTGTCTTGCCTGTGTCCGAGTCCCTACATCAGATGCGAAATCGATAAGCCAATACATATTGTGTTAAGGATATCCATGGTAATTATCCTTGTCTGATATAAAGTAAACATCCGATATGTTCAGTTGAGGCCAATTGACTCCCCTGCTGGTTTAACTTCTTTACTCTTCAGTATGACAATGTTGGATGTGTCCTTATTTGGTTTGGCCAGTGGAAATCAAATATACTTGTGCCTGATGTTATTGTCACCTCTCAGTTACATTTACTTCAAAGGCAATCAGAACATCGAAAAGGATGCAGGTGAACAAAGGCAGAGCCTCATGAAATTTGTCATGTTTACCATGGATGGTCTGAAAACATTCTTTGAAAGGATGAAGTTTTTCTTTTAATTTCATGAAATTTTCTGTTTCTGGCATTTGTAGCTCAATCTTCTTCATTAATTCAGTTACCAGTACAGTTACAGCTCCCATAAGATTAGGGTTGTACACTGCACGTTTAGGTTCATCTCGCAAGTTCAACTTCCGGCAAAGCAGACAGAAAACCTATAACCTCACGAGGTGTGGTAAAAAAAGGTGCGGATGCTACCCTGGGCAACACTGTCTCCATGTTTGCGGTTCATGTTACCCAAACTGGTGTATTGGTAAAAGATCTAGTTCTTCTTCAACCTGACGTCATTAAACAATAGTCTGGATGGTACTTGTTAGTTGTTAACAAACCATATATGGAAAAATCTGAAGTTTATTCCAAAACGTTATATGGTCAATACACATTCATTGAAAAAAATATTCTAAAAAATTTAATTTGTGTTATTATTTTTGGAAGAAATTTTAGTAGGGAAACCCCACGCAAATTACCAACAAAATATATAAATAGACCTAAAATATTCATATTTAGCAACATATTTTCTAATTTGAGAGCATGAAAGTGATCAGCATTTATTTATAGTACACGTTTACGTACTTAGCAATCAATACCTTTAGAATTTTACAAATCGATGATAGTTCTCAACTCATATCGATAATATTTAAATTTGAGGTATTGGTAATAAAATACGAACTTACTACAATGACTCATGGTTTAAACAAAGGTTTGTAAATGTAATTAGCTTCAATAGATAGGGCAATTAAAGTATTAATTGTGAATCATTCAGATTAAAACAAAATATGTGCAATAATGGTTCAGGGGAAAGTGTGTCTTAATGAACGTCATCAATAAAGCTTTGTAAGGAAACACTAAAATGTGTGAAGGAAGAATGAGTAAGACAGTGAATTCAGATATATCTTGTCAAAATGCACAAGAAGAAACTGTAAGATTGGCATATGTAACAAAAGAAGTAAAACAAGATCTTCGTTGAAAACTTTCAGTTTGTTAGCATATTGTCAGACTGCAAAAATCAAGTACATTATAGAACCTGGAAACGGCATAATGTTCACTAAAACCAAACTCTTAAATTAATTTCAGCCTCTTGATGACAACTGGAGGAAGTATTTGGTGCCAGCTGTCTACTGCAGGCAATGAAAAAGACAGCAAGTGCCTCTTCGTCAAGCTAAACGTTTCAACTGCGGAAGGTAGTTACAGTAAAACACATTGTACTTGAACACTTGAGGTAATGAGGCAACTGCTTACCACTCAAAGCTCTGATGACAGTGGTAAAAATTCACAGCAGACAATGAGATGGCAGACAAGAGAAATCGACAAACATAGGATGGGCGAAAATTGTTAGTTGCAGCCAACACAAATCCGCCATTAAGAACAACACACTTGAGATATTTTTAAAATGATTGAAAAATGCTCAAGTGAAATGTCAGATTATCCTTCGTCTCGCCAAGGAGGCGATGGCGCCAATGGCCCAACAATATTGCCATTGAGTGACTCCAGTTCAAAACAAAGCTCGTTTTTTGAAATGCTTAAGTGGTAAATAGAGACTTCTTGAAAAATGCAATTGATATTGAAAATAAAGGGGCTTTGTGCAATAATTGACATCAATGAGGATTTAAGTAGCAAGGATATTTTAATATCAATCAAAGAGCTTTTTGGTTCCATCACAACTTTGGAAGTTCTTATTAGCAACTTAACTTCTGTAGTGTTTATTACAGAAACAGATTTTGTAACCGTGCATTTTGATTCGGTATATATTGAGAACCTCAAGAGACTAGAATTATGCCATCGTCACATCTTTGAAAGTTCTTATAAGTAACTTAACTTCTGGTGTTTATTGCAGAAACAGATTTTGTAACCGTGTATGTCGTGTATTTTGATTCGATATATATTGAGAACCTCAAGAGACTAGAATTACCATGTAATATTGTCATCTTCTAGTAGATAAAATACATGTAGAATTCCAAGTCTGAAGAGGAGCAGGTAGATGACGTGTTTTTATTTTAGGAATGTCTTTAGGATCCATATTTCTTGTTTTGGGAATAAACAGTGTCTTGGATTTATTTCGAATCTGACAACAGAATCAAAACGTCATGTATAAGAGCTCCACATGAATGATAACTGAGGGTCAGATGAGAGAGCTCTGCTTCTAACTATCCCAATAGTTAGTTACCAGCACACTAAAAGTCCTTTCTACAAAGAGCTTTGGCCACTTCACCGCGACTAGTATACGTTAATTGGTCAATGCTGAGTGGTGTACATTGTTCTAGTGCCCACTTTAAGCCACCACTTGAAATGGTGCAGCCACTTCATAAGACAAAAGCTCGATAAACGGTCGATATTAAACAAAACGGAAGATATCAGTCCAGATGGATGGTAATGAAATGAGTGTACGCTCATCCACTGAAAGATACTTTGTTGAACTAGTTGACAATTTAGAAGAGTAATTGTGAAAGTTCTTCAATTTTACATAGGGTACGTGATAATGGGCGATAAGCTTTACACATGAACTCTGCTTCATCTGTCATCAAATATCTCTAACGATACACGGCAATCAATGTGGGACATGCAATGAACCACTGCACTCCACCCATGGAGAGCCCCGATAGTGGAGTGGTTATCACGTCCGCTATAAGCAAGCAGCAGGTCCCGGGTTCAAATCTACTGCAGCCCAGGCCATGGGATAGCATCCCTGGCTCTTGACGTTCGTCGCACGGGGCAGTAAGCCATGGTGCCTTGTACCTTGTTCCTTTGCAAGGGCAAGTAAAAGACCCCATCAAAGTGATGACGTGAGTAGCTTGAGATGGCCTCTTCCTTATCTTAAACAGGGCCAATCTGTCTTTGGCCCTGATGAAACATACAAATACAATACAGTCCCACCCATATTCACAAAAGAAGGTTTAACTGAAGTAATACTGCAATCCTGCGGTTGACTCCCTCACCCTCTCGACTTCAAAATAGATTTGATTTCAACATCCAAGAAGCTTCCTGAGTAGACAATAGCAAGAAATATTGGTATTATTAAGAGCCACATCTTAGCAATAAAATGCCAATTTGTGCAATTTTATCATCCTTTTTATTCATAATGACTTTTTATTTAGCATGGTACAATTTTTTTTCTTACACCAATATCTTTTGTCTAGACATTCTCTATATAACTTTTCATTTTATTGAAAGTGTCACCGGTAATTTCTGGTGAACAGGCAAAGGGTAAGAATTGACAAGATAATGCTAGTATCTCTGAAGTGCCCCGCCGAAACAAGCGAGCCCTGATTAAAGTTGATTTCAGCTGACAAGTGCGGCCACGATTGATGAAACGAAGGGGTTTCCACAGAGTGGATTTCAATTTTGTAATAATCTCACACGGTGACAATGACATTGGTGACAGCGAGGTGGCATTGGATTGTCTTGGGTGATTGATAAGACTAACTCGGCAGAGGTATATGGCAAATTTCAAGATTGGTTCAAAGCTTTACTGTCGGTGTCACTTTGAATGAAGAACAAATACGTGACTGTAATATTGAATCACGAACAGGTAAAGAGCATTAACCCTTAACTGTAGTTGCTTTCAACGAGTTGGAAAAGTTGGTGATTACAGCAGGGCAGTGTTATGATCAAGACAAAGGCTTGTTCATCCGTTAATTATCACACTGTTCCAGAATTCAGCAGCCAAACAGACACCCCTGAGCATGTTAAATTCATCACCTAGAGATGAACCCACCAGCTTGGCTCATCAATCCAGCATGACAGTGGCAGACCATTCCCTTGACCTTTTGGAAGGTGTCTAAATAAATGACACCAACCGCTGTGCCGCCGCGCTGTCAGCTTCATCTGGACCCTGAAAACCCTGTGACCATGTGATAGCCACTCCTTGATAAATTGCAAGGTGACTAAACAAATGACACCGACCATGCTGACCCCAGTCTCTACCTCCACCAGTATCCTGAATGCAACCAGACCTTCTGTGACCATTGGAAAGTGACGTAACGAACACCAAGCCGCTACTGACCTCTTCATTTGACCTCAGCCAATCAGATTAGTCATACACTTCTGTAAGATCGTAACTACCAAGTTGTCACACTAGTCACTCTGATTGGCGGTCAATCCCCAAGGGGACTGAAGACAAGAAACAATTGATAATGATTATCTTGTAAAGATGTGAAAAATGCTACCTATTTGTCTTGATTAATTTTTTTCTTGCCATTGACTGTCTGCCCAATAGGTGAAAATTTGACATGTCCCAAGTAACAGACCTGTCTGCAATAAGACCAACTCACGACCCCGAAGACTGAATCCAATTAAGTACAATAGAAATTCAGCTTGTATCCCAATTTTCGAACCCTTCAAGAACAACACTGCTAACACAGATTAGAAAACACACCAATTTCTGATGAAAAAAAAATTGGCCAAGATGTGAATCATCTCCTAATTGTCATAACATGGCTGCTATAATTTACAAAGTGTAAGACATTGAGGATGACATGCGTTTTGTAATCGTGCCTGTTAGGTTTGGCCAGGAGTGATATGGTCATCTTGGGACCAGAATCAGAAGATTTTGCGTAATTCTGATGCTCCCTTGAGGCGGACTACAGAGTGACTGGTGCACGTTTTGACATCCACAGGTGAAGTACAGATGACATACGAGAGTTGTGTCTTATGGCGTGATCTTGGGGGACTGCATGGAATAATTATGGGAGATTAACGCGCAGATGATGATACGGGTGTCTGTTAATCTTGCCTGGTGACTCAGCAAACGGAAGCAGTGCACTTGGTCATAATTGATAATTCTTGACGGACACAAATCTTATGTACCCTGTAGTAATAAACCGTGCCTCAGCCGGACACAGTTCTATACCAGGTAAGATTCAACAAACTGGCAAGATGAGAAAAGGACTTCTAAATGGATGGTCTCTCAACTTTTTACTTCATCACTGCATTCACCCTACATCCCTCTGACAACATCTGAAATGAAAGCAATCTGTAACAACAGTCTTGCTCCAAACACTGCTTGTCATAATCTCATTACCTAAGTGCCAACAGTACAAAATAAATGGTAACATGATCTTTAAGGCACAATACAAAGATGTGCATAAAAGAACAAAGTGTAGCTCTTTTGAGAACTCATATATATACAATAATGAGTAACTTCACCTTGTCGGACTGTGAAGACATTTACATTACGTCTAATGTAAGATTAACAATGTACAGAATATTCTTTGAGTCTGTTGAAGCTGAATGCAGCAGAAATACCCATAGTGTCATCATCGACAACTACATACAGACAGCAGTGTCCGAGTCCAAAGATAGCATATTCCCAAGTATCTTTGTAGTCAGCACAACTTCTACAAAACCCAGGAGCCGAAGTCAGGAAGAAAGTCTTAGAACTTACAAGAGGGTTCTCTATCATATATGAAGCAATAGGTAGGTTGTTATGTTTTTTCCATCTCACTCCATGCTGTCCATTGTAGTATACAGGAAAAGAACATCCTTTGGTAGTGATGTAGTTTTCAAGCTTGGTCCCTTGGCATAATATTGGGAACCTTTCACTATCACATGGCGTATCTGCTGAAAAGCAATTGTCATAAGACTTCCTTTGATCTTAGCCAGGGTATTCTTCAAGGAAACATTGAAAATTGAACCCTTGCTCTATGGGGATAGTCTCATACAAAACAGTGGAATCCAAGTGATCTTAACTGAATCTGCCCCAAAAGACTAGGGCCAGATCTTACATGATTCTCAAAACGTTCTTTCTTATGACTAACTATTCCTCATCGAATGCTTGAACCATCTTTTTTGAAGATGGGAATTTGGCCTAGTGGTTAACCCTTTCACTGCCGAATTCCCAAATTCGCTGTCATTCTCAATGCCAAATTCTGCCTACGGCAGTGAAAGGGTTAAGGCGTGCTGCCCCTTAGTGCTGGTGATTGACGCCCAATGCGAGGGTCCGTGGGTTCGAATCCGGTAGGAAGCAATGTCTGTCACCTTTGAATCCCGTTTCTATTTCATGATCAAATGCTTGGACACAGAATTACATTTTACTAGATATATTGGCTTCCTTGATGACATTGACACTTTCCTCTTACTCCGGTGGAAATCTTAAGTTTGATGCATGTCCTCTTAAAAACTAGCTGTCTTCTAGGTCTTTCATAATATATCTCAGTAGGCCTACTTGTGTCGCCAACGATGCAAAGTCAAGACAAACAAAGAAGGAGCTTGACTTTTGGAGAAACTAAGCAACAATAACATGTAATTGAGACTGAATTATTTTGAACGTTAATGTGGGTATATGAACATTATATCAAAGCAAAGAAACAACAAGAGGGAGTCCTTGTCACTAATGTTGCAGCAATCAAACAAAGAAAGAACCAACTTGACTTTCGAAGCACAAACAAAGGTAATCGATACTGAATAATTATAAACATTAATGTGGGGTACATGAACTTTATATCAAAGCAAATAAACAACATGAGGGTGTCCATGCCTTCACACTGACCTTTGCAAATGGAGGCAGTTTAAAACAGAAGTGTAGCATTTGGTCACATTCTACCTACTCCAACAGCTCAACGAATGGCAATAAAGGCTTTCATGACCAAGACACGTCAAGTGATATTACACCTTAGCAACAATGCCCTCCACTTGATGCGCTTATCTTACTTCCATAGCCTATTGGTGTATTATTACCGTTCCTCTGTTGAAAAAAGAACATGCTGATTCCTTTTCCAATATCTGCAAGATCCGATCAGGTAACACACAGAAGAACGTATGTTTTCCAAATTTAGACATTTCCTGTGATGTAATGTTCTAAATATAGCGTCGGTCTCCATCCAATAATCCAAAGCGATGGGGAACCGGAGATGAGGGTGGGTTGCACAAAAATGAGACATGACAATTCTCTGCAGCAAAAATACCAACAACTCAGTTTGGTGGAAGAAGATGAGCAGATGACACCCTTTTATTTTCCTCCTGTTATGACACACAAGTTGCGCCTTCCATTTTTCACCTTGACGTATTTTGACATTGAATACCGCATTTTTTCCCCAGATGATGATGATGACTGAGAACATGAAATCATAACTTCCATAGATGGGCGTCATAAAGATTCTTATCTCACCAGCTTGAAACAGTTTACATTTTTTCCATCAGTTACTTGAGTTTTGGCCCTTTAGGGGAACCACCTTTTGGGTCGCACAAGATTTTCATGGTAGGAATCCACAGGTACTTCAGTGAAGGTACTTCAGTGAAGAACCTGAATCTCTCTCTATGCCAGTCATCAATAAGATGATGCCAGTCATCAATAAGATGATGCCAGTCATCAATAAGACGTTCAGTGATCAATTGAAGAAGAGTTACAGCAAATAAAGGAAAGAAGTGATATTGTTGGACCATTCCTTTGGAATTGAAAACAAGTTTAGAATGTTTCTTTGTATGTGACAGAGAATATGATAAGGAACTTCAAGGATCAAGAATATAAAGTTGCTGCCAAGAAAGTATGACCATCTTTATCTTTAATTAAAGGACATGACATATTGGTAAACTTCTTTAAGATGAAAGAGGTATTGATGCAATTCCTCATCAACAAGCGAAGGATTAAGAAGCTGAGGGGGTGTTAATTTGTGTTCATTGATTTGTTGCTACTTTTATCATCAGGACTTGGTCTTCATCAATGACATGACATCATGGCTGTTTAAGGTTCTTTAACAGCAGGTAGTCATAGGATAATTTTGTCCTTGAACGTCATTTCGCTACATTAGGCATTCAAGATAGTTTCAAGGATGACCATAGCTTTTAAGGTTCTTTAAGATCAGGTATTATAGGTCATGATTTTGGTATTAGGGAATGATTTTGTCCAAAATATTTTTAAGGATATGACCATTACTTTAGGTTTTGTAGCAAATCAGACTTCAGTCACACTAGTGATCTACAACACTTGATACACTACTCCAATAAGACATCATGTACAGGTGATATGAAAGTGATTAAATACATGTAGCTCTAACAGACTTATGTTGGTTCTAACGATGTGATTAATTAAACAACTGCCACTAATGAGAATGTGAACCCTTAACATGATAGGAGTAGTTAATGTCAGAAAATGATCAGAGAAGACAGACCTGACATGGTGCAGACTACCTCAGACATAAGTTTATAAGCAACAGGTCTACAATGGGTTTTGAAAATATCTCTGCAGAATACATTCTAAAACTTTAAGAAGGGTTAATAATCTTAAACATGCTAACAGATGGAAACATATTAAACACTCATCTCAAATTATTGATATCCGGATGTGCTATTGTACTCCACAAACCCCAAGCAACCCACAGAAAAATAATAAACAAACAGATATAGAAACAGAACAACTTCGTAGTTTGTTGATGACCTTATAAGGAGAAAAACAACCCAGTGGAAAAATCCAATGATTTATTTCATTATTGATTGTTTATTGATTACAGGTATGGATAATTAGTAGATTGGGATTCGAACATGACAGGGAATCGGATCATAGTGCCTCGGGCCCGATGTCTGGTGCTGGAGATCAATATGAGGTTATAGAACGGGAAATCTAGGGTGGGGAAAACCTCCATTATAGGACACAAATACATTGAGTACCATAGTCCATGCACTGTTGAACTCCAGAAAGGGATGTTCACAGGATCATTTGAAGAACACATTTGAATCAAAGTACCCCTAGCTAACACCTGCACCTTGATGACCTAGTGGTTATCACGTCTGCTTATACTAGCGTCCCACTGGCGAATTTTGGCCTGCGACAAGGGACGAATAAAAAAATCGTAGCTCTTCGTAGACTGTCGTCTATGTTCGCAGTGATTCTCTGGCTCCATGATCCTATGCGAAACATATTAATGCTAAATATCGCAGCTTGTCGAGGGAATGTCGCAGACTTCAGATTCGCCCCTTGTCGTGGGAATGAAATGGTCCATGGACCATGTGCTCACCGGGTTGGACATAATAGTCTAATGACAGAGGGAGGTACATATCAGTAATATGAGCAATCTGAGTCAAGTCATTCCCAAGTACATGAAGTAGGACTTTGAGTTTTGGGTTTATGCCACCTGGCGGCCATGTCCGATTGGGCCGGAACTTCACATGCACATGAAGGTCATCTGCAGGGGCCACATAGCACATTGGAATGCTTTGGGTCCAAGTCGTTCCTGAGTTACAGCACTTTGATGATTTTCAGGTTACGCCACCTGGCGGCCATATTGGATGTCCGATCATGCCGAAACTTCACATGCACATAAAGGTCATCTGCACGGGGCCACATAGCACATTGGAGCGCTTTGGGTTAAGGCGTTCCTGATTTACAGCACTTTGATGATTTTTGGGTTACGCCACCTGGTGGCCACGTTTGAAGTCAAATCTGGCCGAAATTTGACGTACATGTAAAGGTCATCTAGAGGAAGGTAAATATCAAATTTGAGCACTCTGCGTCAAGCCGTTCCCGAGTAATAGCACTTACTTGATTTTCAGGTTACGCCACCTGGCGGCCATATTGGATATCCAATCGGGCCGAAACTTGGTATTTTATAAGGTACCCCTCCAATGCATGTTTATGCAAGATATGAAGTCGCTCGGTGAAATAATGACAAACTTTGGCAGGTTCGTTACTTTTGTCGAACTTTGACCTCTGTGACCTTGAAAAGTAGGTCAAATCAAAAACCCGTTATATATGTTATGTATCCTTATTAGCTACACCTATGATAAAAATTTGGAGATGATCTAGTCATTAGTTCAGGAGTTATTGCACTTTTTGTGTTTTTGGTTTCCGCCACCTTGTGGCCAAGCTGAGAATCGGATCGGACCGAAACTTGGTGTCGTGGGTCGTCTGACCTAGGGGTATATATGTACCAAGTTTCAGATCAATAGCTCCAGCGGTTACGAAACGTGCCCTGCTAACGGACAACGACGGACGACGCCGGACGACGACGGACGACGGACGCACAACCATTGTATAAGCTCACCACGGTGAGCTAAAAAGTAGCCAGTGGGACACCAGTATAGCAAGCAACAGGTGCCGGGTTCAAATCCATCGCGAGTCAAATTGAATAAATCCAAGTACCCTCAGATAAGGCGAAGCTGCTTGAAAGACTGCCGTACATCTGGTGATGAGAGGTGGCAAATTTTGGGTTGGAGAACATCCACACGAGTTACGAGCGAAAATGCAGTCAGCAGGTTTGAGCATTAAAGGACCTTTAAGTGTCCTCTCATTTCAACAGTTCAAACGCACTAAATTTCAGGTGCAAACTGATCAATAAGATAAGCACAACTTAAACAATACAAATTAGAGATTTACAAAAACACTGTGGGTTGAACTCCAGGGACAATTGGCGAAACCGGGTGCCTACAAATAGGATCAATACCAAGCAACTCAAGAGTACTGTAGTCATACATTTTCTATGCACATCATCATATTTCAAGGCAGCAAACATTACCCTGGGAACCATGGAACTAATAGATGGGTACATGACGAAAAAAAGATAATTGTTAACCCTTCTTTGATCAATTTTGGACTTTTGAGATATTTGTGAATCTATGGTGATGATGACGAGACTCATGATGATTAACTTCATGTTTTAGCAACCGGCTTATGGATTCACCACCTGCTAAAGCATTTTTTCTGTTCACTTGTGATCCAGCCCCAGATATAATAGATTTCTCCCTGGGGAGCTGGCCCAGAATCTCACAAAAATGTATCTGTAACATGAAAAAACTCCCATTTTCCCGATAAATTATAGCAACAAACATGAAATTTGAGAATATAATTCTGTATTCAATGCCACAAAGATACAGCAAGGTAACAATTTCACCCTATATCTTTAGCTTGCAAAAGTACATGGGGTATCGAACTACAGAAATTGGAAAAAAGATTGTATTCGGTTGAGGACTTCAACCTGGAAGAAAATGAACCACACCATGCACCAAGTGGGAAAATGGAGAATTATGGAGGAAAATGTCACTAAAATTTTTATCAGTGCCCTTAGTTTTAAGTTTTTTCATCCGAACAGCCTTCTAACCTTTGTATTGGATGACATGGATTTTACTGTACCAGAACTATTGCAGCGCTGGAAGTCTCATGAAAACTATACACTTGTTCGAAAAACCTTTTAGGGTGTTTCTTTAAGGAGCTCATAGATATCTGGTGGGTAGGCCTACTGTAGTTCTAAACATGGACATTTTCTCATTAACGACACCTTAGGCTTTATTCACATCAAGAAGCAGCATCATGTCAATTTCATATACAACAGAAAAACCTTGCTGATTCATCAGCTCTTGGCAGTAATGGAAACAAAAAGAGTTCTTCTGTTCAGATTAAGTACTTTCAGATGTTGCTAAATACTAGACAATGAAAAGTATCTCTTCTTTATTTTGAGAGCTTTCCATTAGATGATGCAAGTGTGATAAATCCATCCTGATATTGGTAAGCTTATCTGAGACTATTGCTCACAGCCAGACATGTAAAACATACCTTCCAATATTTCGGCTCTCCCCTTTACTAACGTCATCAGCAGAAACATATCTTTTCCCGATACCAAGAACATCCTTAGCCCTAGACAGATGGAAGGGAATCCCCAACTGACGTCAGAATGATGCGACGTGATGGTGTTCCCCATATCAGAACAGGTTACCAGCTAGGCGATGAGGTGTACTTGGTCCCCTACGTCAGCGACGTGACGCCTGCCATTCCTTCACAGTGATTGGTCGAAGAACATCTTCAATCTATTTTTGATGAGATTTTCTCATTCACCGTCATGGTAACTACGCAACGAAATGAGAAACACCCCCTCGCACAGCCCATATAAGGAAGTTCCTTCACTTGCCTGGGAATAAGAGACAGCAAAGAAACCATCAGCAACACAAAGCAGTTCTCTGATTGGCTAAGTGTCTTCCAATGTACTGATTAGAAGAACCTTCTTTGGTTACTTTCTTACTTCTCTAAATATAGAAGATTTTCCTCTTGAGTAGGCAAATGTATTTTTAGTGCAAAGAAGACGCCAACATGTCTCGCAAACCAGGAGTAAGACGATTTCTTGTCGATATCATGACTGTTCATCCCCACCTGGGTCTTGAAAACCTTTGAAGTCATTGACTATATTCAACATTTCTTTACTGAACCCTTTATGATCCGTGGAAGCAAAGCGGTAGTTTCTTTTGAAACTGAAGAGGATTAACAGAACCTCTTTATCCGAGACCCATATATTAGCATTTAGCGGGCAAATCAAGTTCTTCAAAGCATTCACCTCATCACAGAGGCGATAGAGTAAGATCAGAGACTATCTCTTCTGAGGCCCTGGCAGAGCTTAGAGAGCCCCTAGGAATCAACACACTGAAGTCAATGTGCTCATACCGGAAGTCAAACAACAAGAAGTTTATTTGGGATTCTTTCGTTACCGAGCCCCCCATTTTCGGAAAAAAATGGGACCAGAGCTGCTGTAAAAGGCCATCCCCTCATAATGTGTTCAGGGGACCTCCTGAGTCACGTTAGGGTGGATGTCCTTTGAGATTTTTTGCAAGTCGCCAAAAAATTGACTTCGAAGTTCAGGAGCCGCTGATACTGACTTTTATCATCGGACAAAGAATTTAGCCCGGAATATTGACTGGAGAACACTACCTGATTCAGAGCATCATCAAGCTTTTTAAAGTGTGAATCCTTTTTTTATTCCTTGATGGACCACTGGCTCTGTCCTTTCTGTGCAAGAGGACAGCAATAGTACAGTAGAATCTCACTAATTCATTTAATTCTGACTTCTTGACATCATGAATATGTTTCTAACTTTTTTCTGATGAAGACCTGACAGACAGGTGGTTCCTCTATTGTGAATCTTAATTGCCGACATCCTATATCCCTCAGCAAGATCAATAACTCCATAAAATTGAACCCGGGTAGGCTATGTTTTAGTCTATGTAACAACCACTTGTGTGCAAAATCCAATAGTATCAAAATGGGAATATGCAACAATCGTTGAGACTTCAGATTGAGACCAATAAAGGCGGAGCTCCTGCTTACGTAGGCATCAATCGATGAGTGAACCAGGAGAGTTGAAACTGACGTATCTCAACGAAATGCTAGATTTTCAACACCAATGCTCGATAAAAATCTGTAAAGTACAGTGAAATGTTGGAGTTCACAGCAACATATTGCAACTTCCTTATTTGGAGATCTTCCTGAATGGGTGTACTCTATGACAATTAATTCAGAATATTGTTTTCAAATAACAGAGGTTGAACCATCCTGAGATTTATTGGACTCTTTGGCAACATTATCACCAAATTATAGGATATGGGAAGAAATCTGACCAAATAAGGAGTACAAAGAAAAAATATAAACACAGCTTCTTTGTATCTAGAATTTCAGCTTATTGAGTTCTGGGGTCCACCATTTGATTTTAGCCACATTTAGCCATAGCGGTCAATTTACCAAGTGAATATTATTGCTGGTTAGTGCATGATTGAAGGTCAAATAAGACAGCCAAGCGGAAGATATCACATAGATTCTGATAAAATGCCAAAAAATATTGTTTTGCTTACCTTGATCAGATGTTTATGACAGAAATCAATTGACATTAGACACCTCACCTTTTAACTGAGAGGGTGTGGCTACAGAAACAGAAATACAAACATGTGCTCGCCAAATAAGGTCTTCTTACACTAAGTAACAGAAAGCTGGCAAATTTGATAGGTACATTGATGGCATTTTCATCACTGTTTTTATTTTATGAATGTTGGATTTTAAACCTTCCTGCCAAATAAGGCCATTCTACTATGTAAGTCTACTCTGCTGACAGACACCACACACCATATTACAAGAGAATAAGTTAAGGTATGGCATATTATCAATGGGATGACCTTCAAACCATATAAGGCAAAATTCTCACTATTCCACTCAAGGCCTCCATAGTAATGTTATGGACTGACAATCAACACGGTGTGGTAGAGTGCATGATTCTTCCAGAAATTCACTGCTTCTGGTGGTTCATTTAGGATGATCAAACGACCCGACCGGAAACTGGCCCACACATCCTGTCACTCACTGACTAGCAAACAGAGAAATTTTCTCAAGGATCTCTTGGCCATCTCGTTTTACACAACCACACATGCCAATGACAATTTCTAGATCATCTGATCCTTGGAGCAGGCTTGATTGCTCGAAGGAGTGGCATCGACCAAAATAACAAATCTGTCACGAAATCATATTAGAAGCCATATCCCACCACCTTAGAGTTACAAATAAACACCAGATACTAATTTTATCCCAAGTTCATGACAAATGTGTCCCTTGTATGAACTAATCAGCGTGCTCATCAAAACATCAAAAACAGTATCAGAGGTGAAACCGGAAACAAGATTCTTTGCTATTTTGGCCAAAATGCACTTCATCCTAAGTGTCACGAAAGACTAGTACACTTGGTAAGACAAAAATACCGCACTGTTGATTCATTGAAAACTGAAACCCTGAAAAGCACTTATATGTTTGGTAACCAATATCGTGACAAGAGGACATCACACAATGCTGTCTTGTAAATTTCTATTCGGTTCTTCACAACTTGAATGTCATAAACAACACGAACAACGAGGAGTTCAGTCATCTATATGAAGACCAAGCTATTTTTGGAAGGGAGCAGTTTGAAATGCGATTCTTGTGTGCAATTTTGGGCATCCAACGACAGGAAACGTTCCTGTTTCAAGAAAAATTCTGTAAAACCGATCCTTTTACATGACCCACTGCTTAAGAGTAAAATTCCCATATAAGGGAGTGTGATGGTCTCCAAGTCACTGTTGGATACTAACAGAAACCTAGGTTGTGAACTGCATGGCTGGTTTGTAATTTTCATTCTCAGTGACAAAACGAATGGATTATTATCAGCTATTTTGTCAAGCAAATTAATCTAATGACATCTAACAACCATGATGGCGCCAAGGTGTCTCATATTGCTTCGACTTCAAATTAGCAAATCTATAAAATCAATTACTAGTTTGTACAGTTTTTTTATATTCAGGTGTGTTTAGGTTAATTAGTAATATGATCTCGAAGGTCATTAGTGTGATGTGATTGCGGGTTAAGTGCAGATTTGTATTTGCAATGATTTGGTGTTCTCTTGGTCACCTTGCAATGTCCCTCACCATGAACATCTAGAGAGTGAGTGCAGTATGAGTCACTCTCACCTGTCAACCATGAAACCTAACTCACCACCATGGCAGGTTGATTAACTACAGCATTTTAATTAACTTGCCCACCTGCCTTCATTCTTGTTTTCCTCTCATCCAGGAGACATGTTTACAGATGAAATTACTTTGGAAGAACAGGTGTCTGAAATTCTTTGATTGGTAGATGTAGCTTTATTTTCATTTTTCATCTTCCTTAGGAAGGCCATCCCGCTGTTGCTGTGAAGGTCATCATGATGCATATCAAATTGTCAAGAAAATAGAAGTCTTCATGTTTTGACTAAACAGACTGCTGAAAAAGCTACATCTATAATAGCCTAACTGGAAAGTGTAATGAGCAGGGCGAACTCAGCACAGAAAGTCCGATGGTGCTTTCGGTGCCTGTTGGCAGTTTCGTTAATGGGAAAATGTGTTATAACTAACAGCCGATAGGCGCCGGTAGCACTATCGGACTTTCTGTCTGATCGGCCCAGGGCTTTGCTATTCTAATTCTTGGTCATCGCCTGTGTGATCTCGTCATGAAACTGTTGCATTTCTGCATTAGATACTTCCCCTCATCACTGCACAACAGTCACTTACTTTATGTGACTTCAAACAGGTGTGGGAGTGTGCGGGAGTGTGCAACTATAAATTCTCATGTTACCACATCAATCCATGACATTGAACTGTAGCATGCAGGCGACAGTCTTGAACACTTCACACTCAAAACCAATCGCTGAGAGTGATGAGCGATAAGTTCAATAAACAAACAATCCCCTTGGCAATTTGACAAAAATCGATACAGGATTACGTAGCAGACATACTTTGTGTGCTTTGAATCATATCATATTATTAGTAGGCATTCCCCAACAGAAGTGCACTCCCAAACCTTGATTTTTAATACCACACAGCATTGAATGACGCATATTTCCTCTTTCATTTCAAAGACACACCGGATATTGTTTTACTTTGATATGTGATCATTTACAACAAGATACAGTTTGATGCATCACAATGAAGCCTATTTCACTAAATACTACAAAAGGTGTGCTTCGTTGTGGCTGAGACCTTGAAATTGTTTTGCATGTGATTTTATGATCAAGGAGTGATCCATTAGCAAGTAATATACGTGATATATTCTTCAAAGAAAACCAAATTCCACGTCTGTTTGCGTTCATCACATTGAGCCATGATACTAGTGAAGTCACCAATGAGATTGTTGGTGAAAATCGAAGGTCAGAGGATTCTCATATGTGGACTGATTGGTCCCTTGGTAGATTCAGTACTGCAGTGACATGCCACTGGGCTTCCATCAATTGAACCATCCACATTGACATCGTAGTTGTTCAAATATTGAATTCTCGGTTGATGTTACAGTCCATGAAACAATCAGGATGTTGGTTCAAGTAGTGTACTGTGAGCTGGTTTGTTTAAATGCACCAATTGTCCTGGCTATGCCTCCACTGTTTAGGCCAAAACATCCTCTTGTTTTGTTTCTAAGAACCCTAATACTGCTGGTTTGTAGCCAGAACTAGAATTCAGTAGTTTTAGTAGATCCAAAATTGATGAGTCAAGGGATATGTAACAGACAATTCCCTACTGGGCATCCCTCGCCCTGACTTTCTACCATCCGTCCCCTTTGGACATTTGCCTCCCCCCAACATCTGTCCCCTATTGATATCATCATGTCAATCATATCGTACCATATTAATGAAACTGAATCCCAGGAAAAAATAAAGTCCCCCAAACACCAGAAATATTGGTGACATGAAGATTTTCAACAGAGCAGGGAAATTTGAAGAATACTGTGAGGAAAGAAAAAAGTTTGGCCTTGCCGTGCAGCAGGATCTCCTGAAGTCTCTCAAACACCATAAATAACCAGAAAAGATAAATAAACAATATGAACAGGCAGTGTTTACACGACATCATAGCCATTGTTATGAAAAGAATGATGATGCATGAAGATAAATGAGTCTGATTGGTTTTTCTTATTGAATCCATTTGTCTACAACATCCATTGTAATGGTTACTGGAGCCTATCATAAATTTGTATTTTTGCATCATGGTCTGTGATTTATCTATCACCAATTGTACTTATTGCCATTTATATGACAAACTAATGGGTGCAGTATCTACTACAGATTGTTAACTGAAGTCACACTATGGGTGCAATAAATATCTGTAATCATCATTTTGATGATTGCCAATATCCTGATGCTGAATGTCTATTTCTGACTTCATGTACTACCATTATATGTGATTGTGTACTGTCACAAGCTCATCACAAAGACAGCCATCGTACATGTAAAATCCAAACCTGATGACGGAACAATTGCTAGTACCACATACAGGCCTATTTTGAAATACGTTGCATTTGAATGGCAACACAAGTAACATTCTGTTGGCATGAAATTGAGAGGAACAAAGATGCATCAGTGGTGGTGAAGCCATTATAAGCAAAAAGGAAGGCACACTAACTTGCTCAGCTGTAAGGAAAGAGAACTGAAGAGGGGAAAAGAACATATTGTAAGGTTCCATCAGGGGCAAATGCTGAGGAGATATTGATGGTGAAAAGCCACGCTTGAGGAGGAAACGTCTAGTGAAAAGAGAAGCACCATAGCATGGTAGTCAGGTAAACATTGTACATGTAACAACAATCAGATGCAATAGAAGAGGGGAACATTAATCCAGAACCATAAAACATTCAGAACCATAAAATTTTTCAACCAGAAATTGACAACAATTCTGTGAGTAAATTTACAGCTGGTCCTGCTGAATCCGCTATGATACCATCAAAAGCGTGAGTAATGTTATTAGCAGCAACATTGCCAATTGTTGACATTTTCATTAGTAACCATTGCTATTAGACTGGGCGATGGAGCTGGTCATTTGCTGTGTCAACCAACGGTTGGTATATCCCTCTCCATCAATCATTTGTTTGACTCATGGGACAGAAACTGTACATTTCACTGCTCAACTCTCACGGAGACACCACACTGCTTAACCATGTTCTGTAGACTATAGGAAGGGGCAAAATTTTCAATGTCCTGCCACAATAACCAGAATGTACAGTACACACCATTATTCAAACCAGGGTAGGCCTACTTCAAGGGACAGAAGTGGCACTAGCAACTGACAACCGACAGACTTTGTCTCAAATGCTGATGTTTACTGTATTTTACTTGCAATACACGTTCGAGTTAGATTCTCATGCCAACCAACTGGTGTTATGAGGACATCAAAATGCGTAAGAGGAGGCTGCCAATAGGTCTTTTGGAAGAACACAGATCAGGGCGAAAATAGGATGTTCTTGGAAAAACAATAAAACAAACTGGCGATCACCTGATGATGTAAAAGAGACTAGCTGCAAAATCACGCTCAAGTTGTGGCAAGTGTGGGCAGCCACATTTGAAGCAGCCCCAAATGGAAACAAATACCTTGGTGAAGCAAATGTTTTCACGATGCGGGGGTATTAGTTTACAAACGCATCGAACAACAAGACGCACCCACAAAACACACCCGAAAAACTTGTTTTGCACATTGCTGTCGATATTTGCTAAAAAAACTTTGTGTAGGCTTGAATTCCTGAAAGTAGTTCAGCCATATTGCATTTCACAGCAAAAAGGAAAAGAGTGAATTTCAGACTTCCGGAGGAGAAAGCTTACGTAGTCGATAGTGGACCACAATTTTGGAAGCTTAATATAATTAGTTAACTCAGAGGATGTCAATTTTCATGTTCCAAAAATACATCAACCAGGAAACCCAACTGACGCAACCATGATTGAAACACGACACCAATGATTTTTTTGTCAATAGAGGGGACAATTCATTTTTAATGTGCCAACATCGCTGTTGACGTTTGTAAATGGAACCAGCAGATCTATCTTTACAACTTTTTCAATATATCTCCGAGATAAAAATAGATAGCTGGGGAGAGATGAACCCTTTTGAATTGAACTGGGAACAGAGGAGTTGGATTTTATTTAGCATCCATATACCTTCCTTCTCTAAGTACATCTGCATTCTGAATGAGTGGGTTCAGACAGGAACACAAAAGACTCCAGAGTGGATCAACAGGAAAATGGAGTTGTAACTGAGAGGATAAACCTCTATTGAAATATAACCAAAAGACTTTCTTTACTAAATTTACTGTGGCAGAGTGAATTTTTAGCAAGCTGAAAATCTAATATACAAGTCTGGGAAGTGGTAGGTGTTGCTCTTTCTGAATGTCTGACCTTTGGATCACAGAAAATTCAAAATGTTTGAATTGAAGTCTTGACACAACTTTCAATGAGGTGACGTCAATAAGCCAAAAAACTATGCTTTTGCCAAATATAGATTCTCTGTGAATGATCTCTTTTCAATTTGTTCAGAGGCTTTTGATCTTATCACAAGATCAGGCTTTCACACCAAATTTTACAGTTTGTTTGCGCCCTAAAATTTTGGGTCGGAAGAGAACAACTGTCACAAGAAATGTCAAAGTTGGGAGTTCATTTACATATGTGACCCTCCACCACAAAGTCGCTGTGAGGTTGGCAGGTTGGACCTAATCCCCTGTCAATTTCAGTATTGTCTGACTGTTCTGAAGTCTGAGTGATTCTATTTCTTTCTTTATCTCCTGCTGTCATCTCAGTACATTTAGTCTCATTTTCTGTGCGATTTCTCACTGTTTATGTGGTTGAGGGTCACATATATGTGAGGGATGTTCAATACAATCTTCCTGTGCTTCAGATTGTAAATGGACACTGGGCATCTTTACCAGGTGGAAGAATACCCTTCTCATGCACAACCTGAGGATTAAGAGTCCCGTTGTTGGCCTCCTATCCTAACAATCTAGGCTAAGTCGTGCAAAGAATCTTCTTGAGGCATGCAGAATTGTAAAAAAAAACATGTCAACTTTTTTCAAAGTATAACTGACCAAACTGAGCCTCCTGTCAGAGCTGATCCAAATCCTGAATCTCTTCCAAAACGGTGAGGGGTAACTAAGCATTCGAAGTGATGAAATCAGACCAGCAGTTGACAAGCAAGCCATGCACATTTTTCTTTATTGTGTACCAATTAACCCAAAGGTTCCAAAACATTTCTTTTGATGAAACTTTTGGCAACTTCCACAACAAAGTTGAACTTGCAAAGCAAATACTTGGTACTATGTGATTGGCTGTCGCTAGGAAATCTCCAATTTGCGTCATGAATGAAGTAACCAAGGTACCCGATATGAATGAAATGGAAAACCACAAAGATTTTTTCAAATGTATCTGACAGATCAAAGATAAGCTTACACTTTCAAATCCAAGAAACCTGGGGAAAGCCTGGGAAAAATGTGTGAACCAAAAATAGCAGGGAAGTAGGTGGTGGCATAAGGAAAACCCAGACATTGTAAACCTCCAGAGGTAAGATGAAAACATGCTAATCTTGTTGAGACCAGGCAAGAAAGCTTAGATCTTGGAGGAGTATTGTTTAGTGTCTTCCCCATGAAAAATATTCTGGTATCCGTCGGAAGTGTTTCACCACATATGGTCATGTCTCCCAGGGATGTTCCAGCGCCTTGCCTGCGAGTGACATTTAGAAGTGCACATTATCACAACACAGTTATTGAAGTAACAACAGTCTCAAACACATTAATACAAAAAAGCGAACGGAACTTGGAATTGTCGAGAACCGACAAGACACTTCCGGGGATTTCTGTTACTGACCTTTTAGCAAAAAGAAAGATGTTTACACCAACTTCAAAGAATCTTATTGAATTAAGGGACTTGTATTTTCAAGCATGTAGGAAGCCTATGAATGGCAACCCACAGACAGTCCTACATCTGGTTTGACAGGTCTCAAACATGTCAAAATCAAAACAACATCGAGAGAGTGAAAACAGGACATGAATGAGGTATTGGCCAGCAGTTTCCTTGAAGTTGACCTTTGGCTAAAGTGAAGTCAGAAAAGAAATGTTGTTGATGTGGTCATCGACAATCAAGAATTTTTTTTTCAAAAGTGGTCACAATCATCAGTGTATTTTTTCTCTTTTCACCCCAACGTGCCAGAGAAAGGTATTCGTTTTAAGGTTGCAAATTTTCCCCCATAAAGGCACCCAACCAGTGAAAAGTTCTCACTCCCCTTTCTAATCGGTAATTGATGTTAGTGGTAGTACGCAGAATGATTGTGAATACAGGAGACTCACTAATCATTCGCACCATATTCAGTACTTGCTGCATGTGCATTAATGAAGAAAGTTAGTATTCTTCTAAACCGGTATGACTCAGAGGAAACCTCCATATTAACATCTAATGACCAGGTCCATTCAGGGTCCTGGCAAGTTTGTTTCAATCTAATTAGCCTCACGACGTCAGTGCATTTTGAATGGTAAATCTATTTGAAGATTACAGCAATATAGGGTGGAATAGATTGCAGAAGTTAATTTCACCCACACAATGCGTGATTGGCTTTTACATTTTATAAAGAAGCTTTACACGATAGCACAGATGAGTCAAGTCAATTTGAGTTGATATTATTTTCAGGTACAATTCAATATTCGTTCAGACAGAAACCTTCAGGAATAGATCTTGGTACTTAGAATTGCAGTAATCTTTCACTGACTATTCTGTGTTGTGCTTGATTAATCATCCTTGGCCAAAGAGACAGACGTCCTCGGTGCAATTGCATGTTCGCACAAGTCTATGCATTTCCTGATGTCGCCACACACACCCCGTGCATTTCCTGTACCAGCAACACAGGTGTCGATTCAGTACTCCCGACAACGAACCTTTTGAAAGTATGACGTGCATGTTTTTATATCAAATGTCCATTTCACTTATCCTTCATATGGAATAGCCAATCTCAATAATGTGCCCTTTATCAAAGCAGAATAAAAAGTAGAAAATTACTTGCGCCTGTGGTTGCATGTGTAAATAAATTACACTGCAACATATTGTTTAGCTTGCAGTTAGTGAACATTCTCTTACTAAAACATTCATCAGGTAGAGTACCTGGTAACCATATTGACCATCTGCCCAAAGGTGACATGGACTCGCATGCATGAATAACTTTGCTTTTAGTCTGCCATGTCAATTGATTTTGCATTTTCTAATCTAATCATCCCAGATACCACTATAAGCAGAAGTGAGATATTGGGATTGTTGTTCCAGATATGCAGCCTACTGACAGATTAGTGTGGCAGATTTCTTTGAACAGAGTCTCACTCAATGGCTGAGCAAATGCTTTTCCTTCAAGTTTTGCAGTACATTACAATGGACCTCGAAGTAAAAGCATTTGCTAACTTTATCAGCCATTGCGACTTCAATATAGGATGCAATTCACACAGTCATGGGTCATTTTTGTTGAGCAGACTTTATTAAAGGAGCACGGTATTGGATCTCTAATGCGTTATTTGACTGCCGATGTAGAGGGAGCCACCTAGTGGCAGCAACACGAACTAAACAAATGCATTACAAAATGTACGTAGTAAATTGGGTCAACTCGCCGACAACGTAGTTAGTCCATGGGTTGGAGAGTGGCGCCGGCTGTCGAGAACAAGAGCTGGCCAAGGCCAGCAATGAAGTCGTTTCGAAGTACTGTGTGATTGGGGGCCTAGTTTAAACAGGATGGGCATTGTAGTAGAAACTCCTCACACTCACAGCACACTCACAGCGTCACCTATCTCAGTTATCCCGACACAGTGACTGACTGTATCCCGACACAGTGACTGACTGTGTCGGGATTCCTCGGCCTTAGTGAACATTCTCTTACTAAAACATTCATCAGGTAGAGTACCTGGTAACCATATTGACCATCTGCCCAAAGGTGACATGGACTCGCATGCATCAATAACTTTGCTTTTAGTCTGCCATGTCAATTGATTTTGCATTTTCTAATCTAATCATCCCAGATACCACTATAAGCAGAAGTGAGATATTGGGATTGTTGTGCAGCCTATACTGACAGATAGTGTGGCAGATTTCTTTGAACAGAGTCTCACTCAATGGCTGAGCAAATGCTTTTCCTTCAAGTTTTGTAGTACATTACAATGGACTTCGCTAGTGTGCAAATCGTAAGTAAAAGCATTTGCTAACTTTGTGAAACCAGCCATTGCGTCTTCAATATAGTGTTGAGCAGAACTTTATTAACTCTGATTTCTCCAGTTATTTCTCATTATCTTTCTTCTTTTCCTCCTGTGCCTAACTGCTGCGAAATATTCTTCAAGACGCAAAGGCAGATGAAAGAGATGCCATCTGCAGATGATGCCATGGTAAACCTGAAGAATAACATGACAGAGTGCCCAGACTAGTCATGAAGAAAACTGTACCGAATCTCAATCGTTTTGAGACAAGCACATTTGTTTTCTTAACTTCTGATGCAAAAACAGATGGCTCTTTATCCCAGGGGTATTCTCAACCTATAATGATGCCATCAACTTTTAAAGGAAAAGCACAGTCTTGCTGTCCTACTGAGCTAATTCTTATCAAGCATAATGAAAGTAACAAATCCCCACATGTTTTGTTCATGAAATTTTCACTGTTTGGTTATTTTGGGCGATTTTGTAAGAGGGAAGCCAGCATTCTCCTACGAGCTGCCTTCCAACGCGACCCCCAGCGCCACCTTCCGTTGATGACGTATTACCATGTACACCATCATTCACACAACATGGCTGACAGTGTAAACGGAGTCGCATCAAGTGACGAAGAAAGTGCAGATTATTCCGGATGCAGTTCATCTGAAGAAGCAAGTTCGGTCGATTTGACTGAAGAAATGTTTGAGGACAAAGTTTTGAACGCTGAAGTGAGGGGATATCAGTTTGAACCGCAGTTTTCTTCGTCGGATAGTGATGAAGTCAGTTCGTCAGACTCGGATGAATCCACAACTTCTGAACGTGATGTGGAAGACGCAGTTAAAGCGAAGTGGGCCACCAGAATGACCACAACTGACTGGTGAGTGATCACTTAGGCCTAATAATATAATAAACCACTTTTACGGCACCATGTCCACTAATAATCAAAAACGTTCTCAGCTAGGCCTTCAGCAAGGCTGCCCTACTAGCCTAGGCTGTGCACATCACAATGCATGCATGCATGCATGCATGCATGCATGGACAGTGTTCATGACATGGGGAATGAGACAGTCCCAGTTGCGTTGAGCCATTATTTCTTCATGCTATAGCCTATGTGCATTTGTTGCAGGTGTGAATGTGGAAATGCTTGCATCAACTGGCAAACCCCGGAAGAAAATGCCTGCTGTCGTGAGAAGGGTCCAGTCGACAATCAGATAAGGGAATTCAATGAGGACCATGGCGGTGATATTCTTTGCATAACAAAGCACCCTGGATTCCAGTCCAACTGCCTTGATGTCTGGGCTTTGCAGGCAGCATACCGTCTTTACCGCAGGCAGTACAAGGCCGATGTTGAAGGTGAAACCCATCAGTAAGTGCCTACCAGCATCAAATTGTTCTATTCCTCACTAATAAAAAGAGTCAAGCAATATGTACTGTGTTATCTATCTGTGAGTTTATTTACAAATTACCAAGTGCATGTTAAATTGCAAGTTACTTACATAAATATACATTATTTACAATTTGGTTTTTACAATACAATATACATTATTTACAAAATCTCATGACTAAAGTCCATCTCAATTTAATTTCAGGAAGTACAGATACATTGCATATCGACAGTTAGTTGGCTGGTGCTGGGGAATCTTGGGAAAAAACAACAGAGTGCCATTACCATCATGTGCTCTTAACGCGATTCGCAACACGTTTCCCGCAGAAGGCGAACACGTTGGATTCAAGTATCCTACTCTGTCTAAAAGGTGACCGATTCTCCAAAGACAGTTCATTTTTTTGCAAATCGACTGAACTTTGCCTTGTAGTCCGCCACAACAGTTTCCTTGGCTGGGTGTTCATAGGATGCACACAGGGCTTCATGCTTCTTCTTTTCGGAGACCTTGATATTTGAAGTGCACCGCCGTTGAACCTCTTGCAGTAGCCTCTCCACATAGTCTGTAGAATAATTGAAAATAAAATGAAACTGAACAGTTGTCCAATATTACAGAACAATACAACAAGAATGTACAATGAGAAGTAATCATGAAAATACATGAATTTCATTTCAAATGAAAAGTTTGTTTTTTGTCATGTTTGTCAATTGGTTTTGCCTCTCAGTACTTACTGTATGTGCTGGCTGTCTTGATGGGACGGATGGAGTGACCTCCTTTTTTCACCTTTGGGAAAACAACTGCCCATCTCTCAGCACCTGCCTTGGTCACTGCCTGGTCTTTGTGTCCATTTTCGTTATAATGGAGAGTAGCCAAGTAGAGTCTGAAAGAGAAAATCATAACAAATTTTACATGCGAAAGAGACATGTAGAAGTTGCAACATTCAACAGCTTTGGTTTCCTCCAACATTTCTAACACCAAATCTTGGCACCGTGAATTATTATGCAGCATACCTGCTTTTCATTCCATCATGGTGAAAATGCAGCATTTTAGGGGCAAACTGATTGATCACACTGTGGAAGGCTTCAAGTCCTGAGGTCTGTGGTCCACATGAAATTTTCCCGACATCATTCACAAAGCGTTTGTTGGTGATGACGCTCGTCAGCTTTGTTGAAACTTTAGAACCTGAAAAATAACGCATCAGAAGTTATTTCCAATATAAATAACAATCAGATTTATACTTATGGTAGTGACCTATCTTCATGCAGGTCTTTCAAAATTTGTAAAGTAACACTAGTACAAGTTTACACACCTGCCTCCAACCATTTCTTCTTCTTCCTGTCCTTTTTCCTGATTCTGCTGTGTGTGCACTTCGGATAAAGAGTTCCATGTCCTGAGTGAACATTGTGGATATGATTGTCTGTGGACAACCATTTTGCCTTGATCAGATCACTGTCCCCCTCTGGAGTTGACGTCGCAATATGGTAGAGCTGATTTATGATCGCTTTGCACCATTCACCTGCCAGTGAGCAGTCCTTTTCTTTTGATATCTTTAGTATCTTCTTCTTCAAGTCTGAAAATTAGAAATAATACATGTCTGCATTACTAGTATCATAGTCACCAAACTATGGCATTTGTGCCAAAACCACATTGTCATGTTGGTCTTTCAATTCCATGACCTTGAAAATGTCAATACACTAAAAGGGACAATGAAGGAGAAACTCACTCTTTGCAAGATGCCAAGCATCGAAGAAGTGCTTTGTTTCGCTCAGGTTCTCCCTTAGCCACTTGATGATCTGCACGTGCCGATCAGTAATAATGCTTGCAATAATCAGCCCTTCTTCCTTCAGGTACCTAACACAGCGGATCAGCCCTTCCTTTTCCATGTGTACAGAAGATTTCACTTCTGTGCTCTGAAATAAAAGATGAACCATGAAACGACATCAGAGAGGAATACTTAGTATGGCAGTCAAGAACCAACCACATATTTGGAACCTTCACGAGTAGGCTCTTGCATTTTGATGCCAGAGAACTTACCTGTACAAGCTCAATGACCACGATTTTCTTTGTCCGTAGGTTCATCAATGAGTACGATCCATATTTTGCCGAGTGCCCAGGGGTGTCTGCACGTCCATCGCCTCCAACAACCAGGGGTACATTGTCCTTCTTGGTCTGTTCAATGATGGCGGCTTGTTCTTTTCTCCAAACAGCTCCAACTGCTGGCCAGAGAAAACATGACTGGTGGAGGAAGAATGTATTCCGATGAATAGATTCACACCCAAGAAATTTCAGAACTTGGAGCACCTTGCCAGGAATGGCACCAGCAAATAGAATTGCACTTGACAATAGGATGTTACCAGCAGGGATTCTGTTATACATAGGCTGGCTATTCCATGTCCTGAAAACAAAGCATGCATGACAATTATGAGAAATTATAAATTCCCGTAGGTCATATCAAATGGATATAATTTCAGGGAGGAGTGGGAATCCTCTCATGCAACACAGCGATACATCTGAAAACTAAGTGTATTTGAATAAATAAACTTGCCTTTCAAATCCACATTCTCTGTTGATGCACTTCTGGTGGATCGAGATGAATGTCCCTATTTTTCTGACTTGACGCACGGACTCAGACTTGCAGCAAGGGCACACTGCAAAAAGCTGCATCAGGCATGAGTGAAATACAATGTACTTCTTCTCAGAGACTGGATCTTTTCTGTGGAAGAGAAAAAAAAGACTTGAACATTTCAATCAAACAATTACATGCCAGGCTTGTCAGGTACCGGCAAGTCTAAACTCACCTCTGCCATGTTTCTGAGAAGTAGGCCTAACCTAACTGACAGAGAGAGACTGCTTATGTGGTCAGTCTGAGGTAAATATCATCAAAAGAGAGCAAACTCACTTCATCTCATCTTGGTCATCATGGCACAGCATGTCATCATCACTTGCAGAATCATCACTCTCTTGGCTATCTGGCTGATAGTCAGGATCATCTTCAACAGTAGGTTGTTGAGAATCATCATCGTCTGTCTCCATGTCCTCTTCTTCATCTGAGATGCTGGATCTTGTGCAGGCTGCTGGCCGATTCATTGCTGGCTTCAATGAACATGAGGTGCAGGTTGGCGGGTCTACAGGATCAGTTTGTACACCTGAAAAAAATGAACGAAATAGCAAATTTTAAAAATACTGTTCAACTTGTATTGAATTGATTGAAACGTAACTATACATAGGCCTACTGAGTTTCACTTACCGATAGAAACTAATGTGGGGTTCACTTGAACCCTCACAGACCTATGGTATCTTCGCAGCCGAGCTTGCACTCCTTTATCATCAGTCCCCTTGTTGACTTCATCAGAATGGGCCACATTTTCGCAATGTGAGGTATCTTGCCCCTCCGGCATGGCATCAGTTGTTTGAATCTCAGCAGCAGCTGCAGCCTCTAATGCGTCGTTGATTGCCTGGAAAAAAACAGATAATTGAATTGAAATACAGCTGACCAAGTCAGGCATGCACGGGTACCGATTATCATACATGTGCGATCCTAGTCCGGCATTAGACCTAGGCCTATGTTTATGTACGACATGTACGACAAGCCTTTAGGGGCCTATCCTATCGGGGCCTGACAACAAATACTATACAATGCTATAAGGCTAGGCCTACCGGTATCTCACATTGTTAGGCCTAGGCCTAAAACATAATGTTGAACAACTCACCATTTGTCTGCTTCTTTTGGCTGCTAAACTCCTAACTTTAGGCGTTGGCCCACAACTTGTGGTGGGCCTAGGCCTACTGCTGGTGGTGTAAGGGTTGGTAGGCGTCACTGTCACTGATGACGGTGGAGGAGTCGTCAATTGTGCCCTTCGTTGTGGTGTTTCATTCCTGCTGCTGCTCACACTATTCGGAGTTGCACATGCCACATGCCTCGATGCACTACTCCCATGTACAGGACGCTGTGGCATCAAATTTGGATCTGGTCTTGCACCATCCACCAGCCTCCAGCGCGTTTTTCTGGCTGCCTCGGGGTCAGTTTCTTCCAAATACCTTATGTACGTTAGATTTGATATCTGCGACGGATCAAAATGATCTGCACATAGCCGTGATGTGCCAGGATTAAACCGAAAATCCGCCCTGGTCCTCGACACTTGAGCACAC
>NMRB01000253.1:107016-125480 GCA_002633025.1 Notospermus geniculatus | reverse complement strand
ATACGTAAAATTTAATGACTTACACAGAAGCCGGGCCATGTGCACCGGCGTCCGCATCCGACTTTTACTCTTTCTTGACAGAAAAAGTTAACGAGACAATGTAAAAAACACCAGAAATTTAATTTTCAAGACTGAACATTTGATTTTTTAAGGACTTTTGTGGACTTTATAGGATTTTCTCAATATTTATGGACTTTCAAGGCCTTAAATTTAAGCATTTCATATTCTTGGACTTTCATGGTTTTAAAGGACCTGGAGGAACCCTGGTTTATACAATAGTGTTACGTCATATTTCCCTGGACAGTCCGTTGACCCAGACAGTCCTGAATAGGTAACAACTCTACTTGGAACCGGCCTAAGACAGTTCTAACGATAGAACCGCTTTAAGAATACGACCCTTCAGAATAAGGAAATTGCTGATTTAATAAAGCGGAATATTATATGGTTGGCAAAGGGTTAAACAGTACAGGAAATGAAAAATAAGTACGAGAGCTAAAAATAACTCTTGCCAAGAGCCAATAGCTCTCCTAAAATAACTCCCACAGTGGAAGCGAGGGGAGTCAACCCTAAATTCGACATGTACATGAACTAGGCCGAGGCCCTGTGTGGCAAGTTTGCAGTATGCAGGAGAGCAATAAACAGCTCAGCTCTCCTCACTTCACTTTATTCCCCAAACCAATCATAGTCCTAGCTCCGTCATTCTTAGAAGGCCAGGGGGCGCCTCAAAAATACTGATTTAGAAATAAATAAATAGGCCTACACAGACGCATTCATGACAATGTTTATAAAGTCAGATTTCCTGGTATTTCCAAGCAACCTTTGCCACGTGCGTTAGAAATGTTGTGTGCACGCCACCCTGAACAGCTGACAGTTTCAAGTTCACTACCTACCATCAACACTAACCATAAAGTGGTGTACCAGAAACCGTCAGTCTGCTGGAATAGTGCCAGGCAAGTGAGACGCAGCCAGTCCAAAATGTAAACAAAGTACACGTGTCCACCGTCTAAAAATTGATGACACCACCCTATCTCCACACAAGACGGAACAGCCATCACGGCCATAGTTGACGTCACAGAGGCGCAAGACTGTACAGTGTATTGATCCGCGAAAATAATGCTGACAAACAATGCGTAAATATCGTGATAGTCGAGAGATAGTAATCAAACCAAGACAAATAGTGAAAAGGCACACTCTGAGAAGATAATTCTGCATGAGATCCGGGTGATTTTTTAGGCCAGTAGGTTAGGACTATATCGTGAGTGTATTTTTATCTGGTGATTTCGTATTCAAGTCATTTCTCCATTACAAATTTTGGCGTAGTTAGGTCGTCAAGCAAAATGTGACAAGTTGACGGGGTCCTCTTTGGCACTACTTTCTCGTAACGTTAAAGTCATTACTGGCTCGGAGAGAGCATGGGTCATTTGTAAAGCTACGCTGGCTAAAGACCAGCGTAGCTAAAAACATTTCCAGAGAAACCTGTAATGATAGTCCAATATCCTGAACATGCTCCCCAATTATTGAAGGCCATGCAAATCTCGATCAGAGCCCCACTTGTCAATTTTCTCCAACTTATATTGACATTTTGTCAGGGACCAATCGAGTTATTGTTATTCAATAGGAAGAGATAACATGAGTTTGTTGGATGCTGAAAGGTGACCGCGCTTCAGCTATCAACATTTTGCAAAATCTTGTGATAAACAGCAGAGGAAGCTAATTCTGGTGGTCAAAAAATGAAAGGACCCAAACAGAGATGATCCAGATTATTGATTCCTGGTGTGCGTGGCATGCTGCAAATAAATGAGTGGAACAAAAACTGCAAAAAAGGCAGAGAAGCGATGGTTCTACCCTCGGCAAGGATGGCAATTATAGGCACACTCCTGGTCAATGAGTGAGGTTTGTCAACCGCTGTAGTTTTTTCTGGGCCAACATATTCTCAACATGTTAAGGGCCATGCAATCTGTCACCCATCTGTTGAAAGGGCACAAAACCTTCACAGTAGACACCAACAAGTGTCTGTATTCCACACTGCTGTAACCTTGTGATTGATTACAGCCTGTGGGTGACATCTCAACCAACCCAACCAATCAGTCTTGAGAACATTACAAAATAACACAAATAATGCTTGAACATTTGTTGCCCGTCTTGCTTCGGGCATGCCCCTCAGAGCACGGGCAAAAACAATTCCATTAGGAAAGATTGCGGTAGGGAGTGGGTACAAGAAGCCAGAAGTCAGAAGTAAAAACCCAGGAAACGAACAGTTTAGGAGTCTTTAATGAGCAAGGCAGGAATGACCACTGATAACCTAAAAGCTACAAAGTAGATATGGACATCATTCCGACAAAGACACTCCTCCGCAGAGCAAACCCAGACCTTCATTAATTAACACACCCTGATGTTAATGCTGCTGAGCCCATCTCATCGCAATCAGTTGGCGATCCATTGCAATCATGATTAAGCGACATGTTGGTTGAAAGCAGTGTGGAAACACCTCGCTAATCAGCCATGTTGTTGTGAAGATGTTGCATGCAAGTAGTCATAGCTGACTGATATCTATCTTGCTTCGGTTAGTGATAAAACCCGGAATGAAACGAAACGAAATGAAATCATCGAAATGATCGAAATGGGCATGATCTGCATGAATTTATATTCGTTTTGGCNCACTTTAATTGTGGGTACCAATGTCTTGTGTGATGAAAGCAAGTGGAAAAGTATGTTCAAAAAGACGAGAACAAAAAGTATTCGACAGGCATCGACCAACTTCTGAGGTCCAGTTCCATGATCCAACGTCACGGCTATCTGCTTGAAGTCCCCTGTAGCAAAGGTCGAATGAATGAAAAAGAAAACCACTGACCAACTGAAGCCAACTGATGTAAAGACCCTTGTAATCCTTGGAAGAGTAAGAACAAAGAATGCAAGTAGAGGGTTGAAACTTTCTTTTGAAGCAGCAAGTATACTCTGAGACAAAGTGAAAAGGTGCCTGCATCATGGTCCAGGGGAATTATGTCCACCATATATATCAAACAAGATGCTCGCCAGGGGTGCTGACCATAAAGGTTGACTTTATTACTCGCAATGGGGGTGGTTCCTAATAGTGGATGACAATGACAAGTGATGTATATGACGCGAGGTTATGACACTTTCTGCCTTATTAGTAAGCAAGAAGAAGGGGAGATGAGACCTTGGAAGTATTAACCCATGATTTCAGAATATTCCATACAACTGTACAATGTCTGGTATTCATAAAAGCTAGCAAATGCTTTTAACTTCAGGTTTTGTAGTACATTTACATTGGACATCGCTGTACAAATCTTAAGTGAAAGCATTTGCTAACTTTTATAAATACCAGTTACGTTAATTCCCAATTTCCCTGCGAGTCCCATTTCGATCATTTCGATGATTTCATTTCGTTTCGTTTCATTCCGGGTTTTATCACTAACCATCTTGCTTCACTTTAATTGTGGGTACCAATGTCTTGTGTGATGAAAGCACATGGAAAAGTATGTTCAAAAAGACGAGAACAAAAAGTATTCAACAGGCATCGACCAACTTCTGAGGTCCAGTTCCATGATCCAATGTCACAGCAATCTGCTTGAAGTCCCCTGTAGCAAAGGTCGAATGAATGAAAAAGAAAACCAATGACCAACTGAAGCCAACTGATGTAAAGAGCCTTGTACTCCTTGGAAGAGTAAGAAGAATGCAAGTAGAGGGTTGAAACTTTCTTTTGAAGCAGCAAGTATACTCTGAGACAAAGTGAAAAGGTGCCTACATCATGGTCCAGGGGAATTATGTCCACCATATATATCAAACAAGATGCTCGCCAGGGGTGCTGACCATAAAGGTTGACTTTATTACTCGCAATGGGGGGTGGTTCCTAATAGTGGATGACAATGACAAGTGATGTGTATGGTGCGAGGTTATGACACTTTCTGCCTTATTACATGTATTAGTAAGCAAGAAGAAGGGGTGATGAGACCTTGGAAGTATTAACCCATGATTTCAGTATACAATGACTGGTGAGGTCCAGATGATTTTGATTGCCCGTTTGGTCGCCATGTTTTCCGAGAAGCAGTTTAAAGAGGATGACAGTGAAACAGCTTTGATGCACAACTTTAGCGAAACAGATTTCTTTTTGGCTACCGGTACGCTTAGTCCTCGCTACAAAGACCCTCTTTCCATTTGACTTCCAACAAGAGTAATGGACCTGTCGGAGGTAGCTTGTCTTGTGATGCCAACAGCAACCCTGGATGAATGGGTCAAAAATGGCAAAAAGTTACTTCATGATTACAACATCTCACCAGCTACGTCCAATGTTCCAGTAGTTCACTATGTGTTAATCCGTTCACCTAGTTCAAAACGAATGACAACCTGTTGTGATTTTTTATGGTATCCAGGTGAAATGTCAAGATGTCGCACACTGTGATTTCTTATCAAATGACACAATCCCTCAAGACACGAAATGTGAAATATCCTGATGTCACGCAGGATCAGTACTTGGCAGTTTGTCTCCAGGCCTGAAAGTAATATTTCTAATTTAATAAAATCAAGACGCTGAGTTGGTAAAAAACGACCGCAGACACACGGATCATCGAGCTTATAAAAAGTCTCATCATGCAAGCTAATTAGTGTGTTGGGTTTCAGCGTGTTGTTTTTCTGGATGGACTGCTGTGACTTCAGTGCCTTAGGAGTGTGTTCAGTTTGATAAAGAAGGTAATGTGTTATTGAGTGTGCAGATTTTGTTCTTCTCCAGCAGTTGATTCAATGTTACATTCATTTTTTGAAACTTTTTTCTGGCAGCATAGGGATCTGAAATCCCTTCTGCCCTCAGGAAAGTGGTGCTTTTGTGCAAATCATCTGAATTTTTTTATCATGTCAATAAGGGAATTTATTGTCAATAGGTGGCAGCAGTGCACTAGCGGTCCTGAATTGCACTATTCCTTTCAATATGAAATTGACATGGGATTCAGTGAATCGTTTTCAATAGATAATTTCTAGAGCAGCAACAACTAATCCATGAAGGTGAGCAGTTCCCCACTGAATATTACCCTGGAAATATGCAGATGTTTTGCAAGTTTCTCACCAAACACATCCACAAATCAGACAGCCACTTATCAAAATGTCTGGCATACTTGATCTGTCATGTCTCCAATAGAAATCATGACTACGAGAAAATTGGAATTGATTTGTCCTTTATATCAGCGACAGGCAAGTTTCTGGTTGAACATGAAAATATTGATTTGTGGAATCTGACATCTGTAATCACTGAGTTATATGGTAACTTCAACACAATTGTGTTGACCAGAATCCAGTTGACAAATTATCTTGACTGTCTATCAAATTAACTTCAACACAAAAACAAACAGTACGAGTGAGTACAAGGCCAAAATACTGACAACCACAAGCAAATATTTCTCAAAGGACTGTTGTACAATAGATTATTGTTGCTATTGCTGTGATATTTTGTTATTAGCAATAATACTCGTGGCTCGTGGCCTGCCAGCAACTTCAGTCCTTCTGTAATTTTTTTTAGTCTCTCACGGTAAAGACTGTAATTTTTCTTAGTCCCTCACGGTAAACTCCAATCTGTGTTCAAGTCCCGAGGGGATACGGACAAGCAACGATTAGTGGTTTACTGGCGCCATGTGATCATGTAACCCCAGAACTCATTCAACTCAAGTCTGCATGTAAAAAGAATGACAGAATGATCACTCATCAATCAGATTTAGAGCTCCACACCTTATTTAATGTGTAGGTCACTGTGATTTATGTACAGATTAGTTATCTTGGTACTCCAATCCTGAGCAATCATGGATAATAAGGCCTGTTGATCAGACAGCCCTTGCTCATTCATCATCAGTCCATCCATCACTGATATACCAAGAGTCCTAAATCACCTCCCAAACGTCATATCCATCTCATTTCAAAATGGATGGATTCGTGAATCGATATTCTATTACAACTTTTCACAGGCATGATTTTACCTTCCGGTGTAGGTTGGGACATTTCTTACAAGAACGCCAGTTCATTGCACAGTATGCTTTTAGCAGTTTGGGGAAGTTGTTCTCAAAAGTTTATCGAAGACACTGACCTCAATAGTGTGTGGTAACAGACCTCTTACAAAGCAAAAGTTACCATAAGTACTCACTGTGATGAATATCCATCGAATCTCAAATTCATTCAAAATGTAAGTGAACAATGGTTAAACCAATAAATACACCATTACTTTCTCATCACCAACAGTAGACGTTTTCCCTCGAGGTATGCACAAGGGAATAGATCATTTTTATTAAATAAAGCAAGAAGGAAAATTGATGGTTGGTCGTTTACCTCCCATATATTCGAAGACGATTTACAAAACATACTTTCGTTGAATTTTTATCTGTTACGAACTGCACGCCACACAAAAACTGAAGATGGATGGTAATAACATATTTGCAACAGGTAGAATGTGACGAAGGAAGCCCATGTTGATATGCAAATCAAGTCTTTTTGGAAAACCAATGAAGAAGGGTGACCACCTTTCTGGCAGCATGGCTTCCCTTTGAAAAATTTTCTTTTTCACCAAATAATTCAGCCATATATAATGAACTGAATGTGAAAGTGTAATATCTTCAGCAACAAGTGACCACGAGTGATACCTGACCTGATGAGTGCCAGTAAACAAGGTCAAAAGTCAATACCAGTGTCCTAATTTAATCTTCATGTGAATCTCTGGAGTAAATCATCAAGAATGGCTTCCACTTGAACTGTAGCACATCATAATTCATAATCAATATGTTATCATCTGTGGAGGGCATTAGGGATTACACCAAATATGAACATCTTCGATCTTTTCAACTCGCAGCTATTTCACGAGAATAATTCGGAATGTGGATGTGTATGACATAGGCAGGGCCGGATCCAGGGGGCAGAAGGGGTGTACGCCACCACCCCCTATTTTTGGCAGAGCAATGATTTTTTTTAGCAAGAAAAATTTAATCACATAAAAATTGCTCTCAGATACCAGGAAAATGCATCTAAAGGCAGGTAAATTGTGAAATTTACCCGTTTGGAGTTAGCCGTTTCGGTGCTCACCACCTCCGCCGACCTACGCCCCCTTCTTTCTGTCGTCCTGGATCCGACCCTGATAGGTGAGAAGCAGAAAGCATCTGGGCCTTTGTCACAATACGCTTTTTTCAAATTTTCTTCGAGAATCAAAACATTACTCAAACAAGAGGTCTATGGACCTGGTGCTCAGCTGATATTCAGCACGAAGCAGGCCTAAGGGACGTTTGATAGAATTTGGAAGTGTAGGGAAGGGGAGTGGGCGACTTCAAATTATATATAGAATTGGTGTCCACACCGAATGTCCCTTGTTTGATGTAAAGAAGTTTGCTCTTCCACCAAAGAAGAAGCTGTACCCGTTTAACAGACTGACAAACGGACACACTGATATGGTTTCTCCCATTCTGCTAATGTACCTTTTGCTTTTATCATGTATGTAGCTTAGCTGACTTTGTCAGCTGACCTAAAAACGCAACTATGAATTCTTTGCTCATCAGCCACATATCACCATATTTGATGCCAACATTTCAAACCAATAGCTGTGTGAGTTTTATCATCCAACACCCATAAATGCAGCCACACATTCCACCCTAATCCTAACCCCATTACGAGTCAACATGTAATAGCCTCCAGGAGCCATTTCTCAAACTTTGACTTGGCACATTTAGATTTCAACATGGCTGAGATGCATTTATGTATTGACGGCTAAAAGGAACCTTGAAAAAAAATGTGAATTCCATGTCTAGAAGGATTCCTTTATTGAAACCATGATGACCGATGAGGTACTAAAAGGTTCTCCCACCATACTTCTCATAAATGTGACGTCTAGAAGATTTCCAAGGCCTTGTTATAATACTTGGGCACTTAATGGCTCAACACTTCTTAGCCCACTGCAGCCATCCCTGATCCTGATGGTATTTTTTTAATCCACAGTATTTATGCTCGTCTACATGTGGCTGCTGTCAATGTCAATCAACCTGTTTTTGAAAGTAATTCAATATTACTTACTGCGCTTGAGCTCAGTCCTGATACAGCAGCTTGTGGATCAACTCTATGTCAGGCAGCAAACAAACCTGAAGCAAAAGAGTGGAAAAAATTGATGATCTGTTGGCAGGGTTTATGGGGTGTCATCAGTCTTTCTCAAGTTTGATGGATATCTAGGTGGCCTATCAGGATAGATGAATGGCAACAGCAACTTCCACGAAACAGTAACCATCAGATTCCTCCCTGCTGTGAAAAAAGAATTGTCAAATGCACACAGCACTCACCACAGACTATCGACTTTGAAAAGTAGACCCATAGTGCCGATATCCAATAGACAGCAATGAGATTATCCATACTTAACATAGGAAATAGTTCTTGAAAACTTCTTATCAGAACAGAAAATATGCCTGAGCACACGTCAAATAAAATTGGATCGCACCTTCAAATCCGATAGGCTAAAGCTCGAGCTTTNGGGCGGTATGCTAGGGTCTGACTTCAGCCACACTTTCATTGTAGTCAGATTTTCTCTATGCTTGAAGCATTGAGAAAAGTCAAACTTCAGCTTTTCTTCAAGCTCAAATCCCACCCCACCATAATGCTACAATTCTGCAAACCTGTATACAATCTTGGAGGAATTATACTGTCAGTATAATTCCTCCAAGATACAATATACCTCTGAGTATTGCCCCATACAGTCACACTAAAGCCGCCCATACACGGCGCAATATTATTGCACAATATGGGGCCCAAATGGGTGGTCGTGTGCTTCTAGAACGATGTTAGAAGAAAGATTGACAATAATATTGCCCAATGTGATCCTCATATTGTGCAATAATATTGATCGTGTATGGGCAGCTTAAGGATTACTGCAAGAGTAATTACCCCCTAATTGCATTGTACAAGTGGCCACAACTACTACCACAAAAGGTTTCCTGAGGCTATTATTTGCTGTGAGCTATTTTAAGACCTGTCATTCACACTCCCCTCACTGCCTTCCTTAGGACCGCCCTAATTTTTCTGATTGGGCTAGAAAGGAGTAATGCCATAGGGTGTACGCACGCAGCAGACCACGTTGATGTGTGATATAAATAGAAACAATTATCCTTATACCAGGTAGCTAACTTGCGAGGACGAGGTTGAGCCATTATACTGCCATCTAGCGGATACTACAGGAAACCGCACTGCAGTAAACTCATCGTTTAAATGGAGAAATATGGAAATTGGGGCGGTTTTCTTGCTTTAGGAGCGAATATCTCAGGAATGACTGCGTCGAATCGAATGAATAAACGGTGTTCGATAGAGTCATTCAACTCTTTCCTTCTACCCTTCTGCACGTAAACGCAGGAATGTTAACCGCGTGTGGTTATCCTGCGGGTAAATGCTGCCGATCAAGGAGCGTACAAGGTGGCAACACAATGGTTTTCTAGGCCCTTAACCTGAATAACTAAGAATTTACACGCGAGTTGGCCTAATCGCACTTCGTGAATACGGCCCATCATGTTTTGTAAGAAACGGTCGTCAGGGGCGGCTACGTATCGTAAGGCAGGAGACAGGGCAGGGTACGTATCGTAGGGAAATTTGGAAAGGTATAGCATCAGGGAAAAAGCGTGTGAGGGCCGTTTTTCAACAAAATGGAGGGCCAATCTCTCACCTCTTTAAATGACTTTTTCAATTTACTTTGGATATTCCCTTTTTCAGACAGTGGCAGTGATACTTTTTGTCATATTTCAGGAAGTTTGCCAGCTAGATGAATGAGAATGAGCGAATTAAACTCAGATTGTGTGCTTCGTGGTTCCAACCAAGTTGCAATGCCATACGTTAATTACAAAGAAATTTGTTAACCTTAAACTTCGGAATGTGTTTTGTTAATCACCCGATATAGCTAAGGTTACACCTGTTAAAAATACCCGTGTTTTTCTAGACCCGCGTCGAACCCGTTTGTACGAAAACCCGGCGGGAAGTCACACTACTACATTGTAGTTAAGTAGCCCGGTGACAGGTGCGTTGCATGCACTCACTCATCGGTCGTTTCTGTTTTGGCCAACACTGTTGGCGGCGCGAAAACGAGAGCACTTAATGGCAGCGCCAGCTGTAGCCGTTCTAAGAACTAACGAAAACACGGCATTTCGAAAAGCACGGCGAGCTTGGCCTGTTTAAAAAAAACCGTGTTTTTCAGACACGGGTTTCTCGAAGCCCGGCAATTCATAGGTGTGAAAAAACGGTGATTTTACGCGGTCTAACAACGGTTTATAGCTCCCCACATCCAACTTTGACTCGATAGAATGCAGAATTTAGGAAATTTATCGTTGAATTTTCTGCGCAGACCTTTAATCACACGCGGCTCTTGAATACCCGGTGGGCAGCGCGAACAATCGGGACACGACCACAAATGATCGACAGACATGATTAAAAACCACAAAGATCTGACACATTACATCACTTTCCCATTCCGGCGTCAAAGTAAGATGTGGCCGGACTACAGTCGTTGGCCTAACCGGAAGCTTGCGAAAACCCACTACAGAGTTTTCGCAACTGCCCAGTTAGGCGAACGACTACTCATATCTTGTCAATTCAATAATTCTGTAACGGATAAAATACCAAAGCCCAAGCAGCTGCCACGGATGAAATAAGATTAGTTCATTTTCAATTAATGAAACCGTCTATATCATCCTGCTGCCTAGTGTGGTGAAAGATTCGAGGAACATGATGCAACATTTACAACTCTGCTTTCTCATATCTTCTATGTGTATGTAGCGCTACATTTCGGCCATATAGATTTTAAGGAATCTGGAAAACAAGGATCCCTAAGGAACCCTACGGAATTAACTCCAAATATCGCAAATGATAAGAGAAAACGATATTATTATGAATGTATATTACACTGTACAAAAAATCCGCCAAGAAAACGTCTATAAATTTTTTTTCGGATATATGTTCAAAATATTTTGAAAATCCCATAGGGGCCCTGAACATGTATCGCAAAAAAATATTTAGGGACGTTTTCTTGGCGGATTTTTTGTACAGTGTAATATACATTCATAATAATGTCGTTTTTTCATATCATTTGCGTTATTTGGAGTTAATTCCGTAGGGTTACTTGGGGATCCTTGTTTTCCAGATTCCTTAAAATCTATATGGCCCTACATTTCAGGTCTTTCTTTTAAAATGTCCTGCGGCACCAAGCCGTTCAGAAATTGTGGGATGTAGGGGGCCTAGCCATCTCGATTTGACGCATTGAAGTACGCATGAATGGGATTGGGATACGTTCGTGCTGAAACATATCAAAAGGGAATACCGATAACTGGCCTATATATGCATTGTTCAAGAATATGTGCAATGTAAATTCATTTTTTTTCCAGGGCTAGGTGGCGGACTAGGTGAGTACAAAATCAAACTTCATTCAATGTAATCAAATGTAGTGTTGGAAAAAGCAATGAACAACATTTTAAGGAGAGAACTTCTCATTCTGATATTTGTTTCAGCTGCCAGGGAGTGCCGAATGACTGTCAAAGGAACCGAATATAGGGGGACACGTAACACCACTTATTTCATTGGTCTACCTTGTGTCCCGTGGTCAAAGGTCCCCAACGGCTGGAAGCCTTCAGGTGCTGAGAATAGTGAACGTGGATACTGCAGGAACCCGGATAATGGAAAGGAGCCATGGTGTTATTTTGGGAAAAATCGTAACTATTGGAGATACTGTGATGTTCCAATGTGCCCCGGTAAGTTGTTATTCGGACCCCCGTGTACTGCTCTGTTCATTTACACAAAGAACTCAATGATCGCCGGCGTGCTATAAAGCTGGCCCATGTTCCCGAAGCAATCGTTAGGTTAACGATGTCGTTAAAACTGGAAAAAATGCATAGCGTAACGACATCGTTAACCTTACGACGGCTTCGGGAACATGGGTCCAGGGGCCAGATTCACGAAGCCTTTGCAACTTTGCGTGCACGCAAATCTATTGTAAGGCAGTCAGTGAACAATAGGGCATGTGCAGCCAAACAATAGAATTGTATGCACGCTAAGTTGCGAAGGCTTGATGAATATGGCCCCTGGTCAGTTGTCTGAGAGGATGCGATTGGTAGTGTTATATCAAGCGTGGACAATGAATGGCCACAGCGTCATGGGACTGTTTTTGCAGCTGACACCTCACTTCCATCACCGAAATTGAGCAAGGTTGACCGAATAAATTCCAATACAGTGTGGGGTTAACGATTTCCGAATGACCCGAAATGATTTTTTTCCAGAGGTGTCTATTGGTTGTAAGGAAACAGAGAAAGGCATATCCTACAGGGGGAGCTTGCAGTGGACGGAGACAGGCAAATATTGTTTTCACTGGCATTACCAGTGGCACTGGCCTGAAGAAACCGCTTCCAACTTCTGTAGGAACATTGACGGCGGAAAGCGGCCGTGGTGTTTTACGGGACCCGGTCGTGGCATTGAAGCGCGATGGGATTACTGTGACGTGCCCATGTGTCCAAAAAAGTAATCTGTACCCATCTCGAGATCACCCTTGTGATCACACGAAACAGGCGTTATTGCCAAATACCGGCATATATCAAGAAATCAGCGATGTCGATATTTCCTCTCACCCAAAGCGGGACTGATGCAGAAAAAAGGAATTAAATTTCTTAACCCTAAATCGTTTTACTCATTTCATTTTGCTCATGAATGTTCTAGTGATATCAAAAAAAAATTCTTATATTTGTCATCATGAATATCGGTATCCCAAAACTGCAAACAGCAACGGATTGAGAGTATTTCTGCAAGAAACTTAAGACAAATCCCAATTCGGTTCAGTAGTTTGAGTTCCAGAAGCTAGATATATGTATTATCGAAGTTAAGACGCTACAATTACGCTGAATTCGCGATTCCCGAGAAGCTAATGTTGATTTAGGGTCTCTGACTTTGCTTCAAAAAACTGTCTGTTGAGCTAAAACTACCTGACCAAATTGCATTTGTATCATTAGTTTGAGATTGAGGGTGGTGGAGCCATGGAGGCGGGGACAACCACCATGCAATTCGCACCGGAAAGAGAATACTGGATGTCTGTCAAAGGAACACAGTATAGAGGGCATTGAGGTCTTCTTCTAGAAGACAACCGTGTGCCCCATGGTCATCATGGTTATGGATCGGTCTGATCATGAGAAAGAAGCCTGACGATGGTGATGGGCCAACAACCCTGACATTGACGTGGTTGCAGGAACGCGAACAATGGCAGGAAGCCGTTGCTTCGGGGCAGAGCCCGCCAATGATCTATCACTACAGTGACATCCAAAAAACGTCGCTAAGGTAACCGATCGCCGAAATGGTATGCCCCGATTGCGGAAATTTTTGTAGAATTATTCCATCTATTCTGCACTTTATAGAGTAAGCCCATTACAGAGTAAATCTTCTACTGTCAGAAACCAGTGTGGTGATTCAAACACAAAATTATTTTATTCGTACGTGAAGTCATTGATACATAACTAATGGTGCTTGTCGCATTCGCAGTTCATCTGGTAAATGGAAGGGGTGACGGGTGATTACGAAATAAGCTGTCACCCCTTCTATTTACCTAAACAACTGCAAAAATAGTCAACACGATTAGTTATGCATGAAGAAAATCGCGTACGAATAAAATAATTTTGTGTTTGAATCACTACACTGGAAACTCTCCATTTTATCAACTATCAAATCCAGAGTATGGTACTTTCATGAATTTTTGTACAACACATTTTTCTCACATCTAGTCATTAAATAACTCTGTAGCGAATAAAAATCTTGCCAAATCCAAAGCAGCTGCCGCGAATGGAATCAGATTTGTTCACTTTAAGTTAATAAAATCGCCTACATCATATTGTTGGGCATTAGTCTGGAAAGAGACTTGGAGGAACAAGATGCAACAAATACAGCTGTGCATTCTCTTATCTTTTGTGTGTAAGTAACGCTCGTTCTTTAAAATATTTAATTTTTGCGGAAACGATCCGTGCAGAGATTATCGGAAGGAAGCGTATCGATTTCACCAATGAAGTAGGCCTACGTGTTAATGAGGTTTGTTAGTGTTGAAAGATATGAAAAACCACTACCGATACCGATATGGTACAGTCCACTCTCGGTATAACGCCCCTCGATATACCGCCACAGACAATTGATTTCCTTGGTCGAAGGCATTTCAACATTGCCAACAACAATACCCTCGTTATACCGCCACTGGTGGTATAACGAGAGTGGACTGTATTAAAGCTGAACTCCATGAACAAAAACCACAGCGCCGCAGTATGGTGGTCTACAGAAGTGCAAACGCCCTTCGAAACACCTCCAGGACATGATAGACCACCAGCGTATTTGCTGGCGCCACTGTATTCAATCTCAGGCTTTCTATCGAGACACATCAACAGATAGTGTCCAAGTGACAGAGCCTGGGTAGACTTAGTACAATCCGTAGGAACTTGAGCATGAGGTTGGTCAGGGTTCTTTAGTGCTTGCGCGCAGTTAAAATACGTGGTACAATGGCAATAACTTCGGCATCAAGAAATAATACACCACTCGTCTGAGTTTCAGAAACTCAATTTGGTATCATTGCAAACATGTTGCACATAAATCTTATTTTATTTCTTTCGCCATAGTTTTGTTATTTGAATATATTTTCACAGAAACGCAATGTGCTTGATATGAGCAATAATGCATACATGACTCGCGCGATGTGTGTGTATTTGGAGAAAGAATATTTAATTGATTGCGGTAATTATGACCAAAGGGATAAAATAAGAATTATCCTCAACCTATACGTAATGATATCTGATGACGTTGATATACGTCAAATGAGTGTTGTATTGTTTTTGAATGCATAAATGTTTTCAACTGGTGCTTTGGTAACACCATAAATGTCAACAAGACGTGAATACTATAGAATAGTGACCGTATTTACTCTCTGGTTCGGTAAGAACCTAATGCCTTCGACCTGCAGAAGTCACTGGATGCCGTGTCTTGATGTTGCTCTATTGACTGACTCAGGGTGAATACAGTGGCGCCACCAAATAGCCTGGTAGTCTATCATGTTTCGGAGGTGTTTTGAAAGCGCCTTATGGTCGTTTGCATTTCTCTTGACCACCACCGTGGCGTGGTGGTCCTTTTTTAGTGCTCAGATCTCCAGTTTTTGTTCATGCAGTTCAGCTTTAAAGTACCACTATGCGTGAGGTACCCGTTTCTATTTCATATTCACTATGCGTGAGGTGATTCTTTATCCCTCCTACCTTCATAAGATTGGTGTCCTGCCCAATCTTTATATACCCAGTGGGAACACTGAGGCTGGACTGATTAGGCTCCTTATGTCGAAACCTTAGCTGACCAAAATGCCGTCATATTTTCATCACTGGAGAAGTTCAACGCGTCGTTATTGCGTAACTAATCCTTGATTAGGTAAGGTAACTTGCTTCAACTCATTGTTTTATTTGTAGCAGCAGTCCCAATGCCTAATTGGTAACTTAGACCATTCAAATACATGTAAATATATCTGAACAGCCTTGCGGGCATGCATTGACATAACATCATGATCAACCTCGCTATAATGATCAGTGCTGTGGTTTAGGTGTACATTGACCGCCTCCGTAGTCGTATATAAAACTAGGTTGCCTAAAGATCAAAGTTGCGTCGCCCGTCGCGAGATACAAAACCTAACGCACACAGTCGTGCTTTAAAATCAGGGCCCAGTTGCGCAAAGAATCTTAAGTCTAAGAAAAAACTTAAGTCTGAAATGAAGCCATCTGATTTGCTGAAACCTGGTCACATGATGACTTAAGTCAAACTTTAGACTTAAGATTCTTTGTGAAACTGGGCCCAGGTTGGTTGTCAAGAATCTCTTCGATGTCAGTTTTGCTTTTCCAGGGCTATGTTTCGGACAAGGTGAGTACAAAATCGAACTTCATCACTTGTTCACCCCCTCAAAACTCCGCTCTCCGTTATATGTCATAGTCATGATCTCCTTGCAACACGCAGTAAATCAGGGAATGAAATGACAGGTAACACCAGCTTAGCTTAGTCATGTTAGTTAGACTTGACAAAGACACATTTTCATCACGATCAGCCAAATAATGAAAACTCACCATCTTCAAATTCGTTTATATTTCACAGCGTTGAAATTACGAGACTAGAATAGATATGTCACCCATCTCCTGTTCTTGCTGACCCTTTCCTGCAGGACGGGCCGCGCCCTGCATTTTTAATGCACATTTTTAAACCACATTCCTCGCCCATGATTTTCAAGGTTACAAAACAGTACCAAAAAATAGAGCACAGAAGGCGACGAACAAAATGATTTAGTAACAGAAGTCGTCTCTCCAAAATTTTCGACCCCAACTGGGGTCTTCCCCCAGACACTTTCTTGTAAGAGACTACAGAAAAGACTGAGCTGAAAATCCTAAATGTAGATCTGAAGTATCCTGTGCGAACATGAAGTGTCAAAAATTAAGGTTGAATAGAAGCCAAGCCCCATAATTGGTTGCTGGACCTGATTACAAAGAGAGTGTCTGTAATTAGTGGAAGCTTGATCAGGCTGAAAGAAAAGAGTTTTCTAAATTATGGCAAGTGTAATTTATAATGAGCAAATATATGACATGAAAATAACATACTGGCATGTAAAAATGAAATGAAATGAAGAGCGAGTAAATATATGGAATGAAGATAATAAGAGGCAAAGACACTGCCACCTTGACAATAAACAGAGTATGGCGTCGGAATAAGATGAATAGATAGAAAGAAAGGCTAGTTGAACCGCAACTGCAAATCCCTGACCAATGAAAAGAACAGGGAAAGGGCAATCTGATATAAGCATGGCGGACAAAAATTAAGACGTCTGATACAGTGATTACTTCCGCGGCATCTGGGATTTAAAATTCTTAACTCATTGGATTGTCAGGGTTGACCAACCTAGTAGTCGGATATGTTTCCACAACTGTACCCTGCAGCTAAAATGTCCAGCCAATAAAACATCAGCGGTATAATGTCACTCGCAATGAGAACTTCTTTCATTCACTTTCCTTGAATAGGATGCCTTTTTACATACATTAAACCTTCAAGCTGAGCTTGTAAAACTTGTAAATTTTGTAATTCGTAATGCTCAGTCCACACGATCCAAATTTTCTGTCAAACTTTTTGATCAAACTTTTTGGTCAATTTTTTCCATTCGACCCTCTCAATCCACACGGCGGATTTTTTTATCAGTCTTTCCGAATTTTGAGTTACGGAGAGGCGTAGTGTAGATGACAGTCTTTCCCCGTGCTACACCATAAATGTTTTTGTTCAAACGTTTTTGGTCAAATTAAATTGGACCGTGTGGCTCGGGCATAAGTGGCAATTTTATTTTATCACCACCAGCATAGTGTCAATACAACTCAATTTCAAAATAAAAAAAAATGTGATTCACTCCTGCCCTGCAGGTTGCCACGTCTACTTTCTGGGATGCTTTTTTCGAACAAAGAGTGTTTTTCGTAGGGTCACTGCTCACCCAAGCGCATGCTTTCTACAACATTCATGTTACAATAAGCATATTAGTACGGGAATGAATGGATGATTGTTTTTGCAGCTGCCAGGGAGTGCCGAATGACTGTCAAAGGAACCGAGTATAGAGGGACGCATAGCACTGATTACTATGGACGGCCTTGTGTACCGTGGTCAAAGGTTCCGAACGGCTTGAAACCTTCTGATGCCGAGAATAGAGAACGTGGTCACTGCAGGAACCCGAATAATAGGAGAGAGCCATGGTGTTATTATAAGGCAGGTCGTGAATACCGGCAATATTGCGTAGTTCCAATGTGTCCGGGTGAGTTGTTATCTCCGTCTTCCAAGCCATGGAAGCAATGATTTCTGTTTATTTTCCACCTGGCAGACAGAAAGATAGTCTAATGCATTTTAGAATGCCATGTCGGAGAGTCCTAGTACCGTGACATCTCCAACTTGCTCTTTCTCTTAAGATGTTTGTCTTGCTAAATGTGTTGACGATTTTTGGCTCATACGATGGTACAGCGTCTGTCGTCCGTCGTCGTCGTCCGTTAGCAGGGCACGTTTCGTAACCGCTGGAGCTATTGATCTGAAACTTGGTACATTATACCCCTAGGTCAGATGACCTATGACACAAGTTTCGGTCCGATTCGACCCTTAGCTTGGCCACCAGGTGGCGGAAACCAAAAACACAAAACGTGGAATAACTCCTGAACTAATGACCGGATCGTCTCCAGATTTTTATCATTGGTACTTCTAATGAGGATGCATGACATATGTAATGGGTTTCTGATTTGACCGACTTTTCAAGGTCAAAGAGGTCAACGTTCAAAATTGTGTCATTTGGTGGCACGTTTCGTAACTGCTTGAGCTATTGACCTGAAGCTAGGTACATATACACCCCTATGTCAGATGACCTATGACACCAAGTTTCGGTCCGATTCGATTTTTGGCTTGGCCAC
>NMRB01000253.1:95877-106067 GCA_002633025.1 Notospermus geniculatus | reverse complement strand
TTACTGCCCTCACCTTCTTGGACAGACTATCCGAGATGAAGGAGGATTGTAACGACACCTGATTATCTCAGGATGGAATTTCAGAGACTAGAGGATATCCAACACATCAGAAGGGCCTGGGATTCGTCACGCCTTCGGAAAAAGTCTAATGATCCATCCTTCCACAAAATGAGAGCCACGCTTTTTCAACTTAAACGAAACTGACAAATTTGTAAAAGGCTGTTGTTGTGGTACACCCTGTATAATCGTTCCCATTGCTGACGATAGAAAAAGCCCAGAATAAAAGCAGTTGTGATCAATTGTGAACGGAAACCATCAGCGTAACTAGGCCTAGGCTCTTTACCGAGGCCTATTGGTCAGCTATTCCCAATAGACATCAATTATCAACAGTGGGGTTTTCCCGGGGGCCTAAATTCGGTCATGAATAAACGGAAGGGACCATAAGCAGATGAGTTTAGAGTATATTCTAAATGACTTGGCACAGAGCGCGCAAATGCGCTATGTGGATCCCTCTAGATGACCTTTATGTTTCGGCCCGATCGGACATCCAATAATGGAAGGGCTTAGAGCACAAAGGAACCATGTCCGTTTTTTGCATTTTTGAGTTGGATACACCAAATTGTAGCTTGTGCTGCCCTCTTTTGATTGAACTATGAACCAGCGATGTACAGGCTCTCTCTAACTTGCAAAAATGATGATTTTCCTGTTCTTAGAGCACAAAGGGCACAAGTCATTTAGGGGCCTACGGGGGTTTTGACCACTAACTGGTGCCATCATCATGACCAAAAGGTCAAATCTATACAAATTTGAGCTGCTCTACAACATAGATTATCTTTCCTCAAGATTCCTTTTGTTTTTTTTATTTAAATGAGAATTGAAAAATCTTAGAGCACAAAGGGCACAAGTAGAAAAAGTAGTTTTTCTCAAAAGTGCAAAAATGGACATGGTTCCTTTGTGCTCCAGGTGGCATAACCCAATGAAATGGTCCATGGACCACGTGCTCACCTGGTTGGACATAAATGACAGAGGGAAGCACATATCAGTTATGAGCAATCAGGGTCAAGTCATTCTCGAGTTACAGGACTTAGATGATTTTTGGGTTATGCGACCTGTCAGACATATTGGATGTCTGATCAGGCCGAAACTTCATATTCACATATAGGCCATCTAGAGGGAGCCACAAAGCACACTTGAGTGCTCTGGATCAAGTCGTTCCCGAGATTTAGCACATTGATTATTTTCGGGTTACACCACCTGGCGGCCATATTGGACGTCTGATCGGGCGAAAACTTAAACAGGCACATACAGAGGGAGCCACATATCAAAGCTGAGCACTCTGTGTCAAGTAGTTCTTGAGTTATAGCACTTTGATGATTTTTGGGCTACGCCACTTGGTGGCCATATTGGGAGTCAAATTAGGCTGAAATTTGACGTGCATGTAAAGGTCATCTAGAGGGAGGTACATATCAAGTTTAAGCACTGTGGGCCAAGCCGTTCCTGACTTATAGCACTTCGATGATTTTCAGGTTACGCCACCTGGCGGCCATATTGGATGTTCGATCGGGCCGAAACTCAGTATTTTTTAAGGTACCACTCTAATACATATTTATGCAAGATTATGAGGTCGCTTGGTGAAATAAATGAGGAACTGTGGCAGGTTTGTTACCTTTGCAGAACTTTGACCTCTGTAGGTACATGTAAACTCAAAAACTCGTTTATAATGTTGTGTATCCTTATTAGATGTACCTACAATAAAAATTTGGAGATGAGCCGGTCATTCGTTCAGGAGTTATTGCACTTTGTGTTTTTGGTTTTCGCCACCTGGTGCCCGAGCCAACAATCGAATCAGACCGAAACTTGGTGTCATAGGTCATCTGACCTAGGGTATATGTGTACCAAGTTTCAGGTCAATAGCCGCAGCAGGAACGAAACGTGCCCTGCTAACGGACGACGACGGACACCGCGTCACCGTAAGAGCTCACCAGGTGAGATAAAAATCATCAGTCCTGTAACTCGGGAATGACTTGACCCAGATTGCTCATAACTGATATGATCTCCCTCTGTCACTACACTATTATGACAAACCGAGCACATGGTCCATGGACCATTTCATCTTATGATATGAAATGATTGTTTTTTTTCCAGAGGTGTCTATCGGTTGTAGGGAAACAGAGAAAGGCACATCCTACAGGGGTTCCTTGCAGTGGACGAGGAAAGGCGTATATTGTCTCCACTGGACTCACCGTCGGAAAATGAAAGAAGAAACCTGGTCTAACTTCTGCAGGAACCCTGACCGGGGAAAGAGACCGTAGTGTTGGACCGGTAGCTATGCCTTTTTCACAATTGCTACAGATTGGGATTACTGTGACGTGCCCATGTGTCCAAAGAAGTAATTCAGAGCCTTTTTCCAAACCCCGTACATGTAATATGGTATTGCTGTCAAAGATTTAAAAAAACGCAAGTCAAGAATATTGTTAAAATATCTGCATACATGTATCAAGAAGTGTGCCGATATCACGTTTCATTTCATTTTTAATTGCGAAGTTGATGCAGAACACAGGAAAATTATTATATTACATTTCCAGACCAAAAATCTCTTTATTAATTTCACTTTGCTCGTGAGTGTTAAAATGTTACGCATTGTTACGATAACCCACTTGGCCTACAATCTGTACTATTGGCATTGATTTCCGCGAAAATGAGGGGTGGAGAAAACCGAGACGAGGAGCGGTTTTACTTTTTGCGGAACGGGGACGCTATATCTTGGGTATAGTTCGATCTACAAAGGTATACCCAGAATTGGATACAACACCTGAAGACGAGGCTGTTGTCGCAAATGCCACATTACCACATTTATGACAAGTCAAAAACATCGCTCTAGCGCCCGACACGACGGGCACCATTTTATATCGTACCGAATAAAAATCGGCACGATATGTCGCACGACACTGAACAAAAATATGACGCAGATCGGCGCTGTACCGAAAGTCATCAGAGAATTTTTCGTGCCGTATCCGTTGTCACTCAAATACGCAGTATACTCCGCTGCAAGACTGATGTAATGTCGATGCGGACGTAAATGAACGCACGACACTGAATAAAAATATGACGCAGATCGGCGCTGTTCTTTGCTCATTTCTTTGAAATTGTGAACGTAACTTGCGAAAAGTTTGGGCTGTTGTGTGAAGACAAATGTTAACAGTTGACCCGTGTTAACACTTGACCCATGCTATCGATGAACACGAAAGCTGACAATATTGATTGGTATTTTGGCGATTTTGATTGCAATATTGCCGTCTCAGTTAAAGCGAGAAACAAAATGGTGGCGAGATGCGTTGCTAACTCGTACTCAAAGCGCGACTATATGCGTTAGGTGACTCTTTCTCCCTCCACACCTCGATATGACTGGTCCCCTGTCCAGCCGTATATAGCCAGTGATAACACCGAGGCTGGACTGATCCTATATCATGGCAGCCATAGCTTCACCACTTGACAAGTTCAACGTGGGGTTATAATGTGAATAACCCTTCATCAAGTAAGGTACACATGCTTCAACTCATTCGTCTGTGTGTAAGAACACACAATACCTAATTGGTAACTTACATCACTCAAATCGATAGATTTGAACAGTCTTGTCGAGCATGCATTGACAAGATCATGATCAACCTCACCACCATGAATTAGCTCTGTGTGTAAATGGTGTACATCGACCGTGTGTATAATGCTATGAACGAGGTCACCGTAAATGAGATGCACTACGACGGCGTCACGAAATTCAGTTTCGGATGCATAGCGTGGCGCTTTAAGCTCAAAACTACGGTACTGATAGTTTTGTATAGTTTTGTAGGACGACATTGAACCTGGGTATATTTCTGTCATACCCAAGACGACATTAACCGAGAGCGGTTTACACATGCAAGTTTTCATAATGCAACTTCATGCAACTTGTTGCATAAACTTGATGAGACCAAAACGTTTCATCAAAGTTGTATGTGTAAACGGGCGTACGTGTTGCAACTATCTACAGTGAGATGCTCCCATCTCGAGATGCTCCCATCTCATCTACTGCAACCTGAAACAAGTTAAATGGGAGTTTACACTAGGTTGCACCAAGTTGCAAGTTGCTGCAACCAGCAACTTGTTGCAGTCTACCTGTGACGTTTAATAGCAACATCCAGAATGATAGTCGCAACAGGTTCCAGGAATTTTGGCGGGAATCATTTGTTCGGTAGCCATTTTGGCTTTAGTAAAAGTCACATGATTTTTTGATGTATTGTCATTGGATAGCAACGCGAAACTTGTTGCAACTTCACCAGAAAAAAGGAGCGTCCAGCGTCCCGTTTACACATGCAACTTTGATGAAACTTTTGGTCTCATCAGGTTTATGCAACAAGTTGCATGAAGTTGCACATGAAAAGTTGCATGTGTAAACCGCTCTTTAGGATCCAGAGCGCAACAGGCTGCAGGTTGCAGCAACTTGCAACCTGGTGCAACCTAGTGTAAACCTCCTTTTAGTTTCGTTGGTTAATTGAGCACATACCTGTCGAACGTAAGTATCGCACCGTGGTCATAATCATGAGAGGCCGCTCAATGCAATCAGATTTTTTTGGGGCTACGCGGATGAATTGTGACCATTACTTTTGTGTCACTTTTTGGCTTTGAGTCCTCAAATCGTTACCGATATATATGGATCATTTTGTGGAAGGAAGTTTAATGGCCGCTCCACACGAACAAATTGTAGTCCAATTTTCTGAATATACTCAATAAAGGCCGACATGCGGGTTTATACATTGGAGCTCCAATAGGCCCGGATTCTGAATCTGGGGTTTTCTCTTCGGCGCATTGAGCACAACACCACAGCAACACGAACAACGTAAAGGGCGTTGTGAGACGAAGGCAGCAAGTGGCGCTCGCGTCTTTTTCTCGTTTGTTAGCTCACCTCTGTGAGGTGAGCTTCTCCCATGGTGTGTCGTCCGTCGTCGTCCGGGGGTGTCGTCCGTCGTCGTTAACAGGGGTGGCACGTTTCTAAACCGCTTGGGCTACAAACTTGAAATTTGGTGTACAAGTACCGTATGGTAAAAACTATCTCTGGACCGAAACTTAGTCCTGCTGTTTGTACGCTCTGGCCTGTAGGGGGCGCTTTGTGAAAACCTTTTTTGACCATATCTCCTGAACGCTGCGAGCAAGAACCACGAAACTTTTATGGTGGGTTCTTCTGATGAGACTACATCACATAAATCCCGGGTTTTTGATTTGACCTACTTTTCAAGATCACAGAGGTCAAAGTTCAAAATTCACTCTTTGGTGGCACATTTCATGGCTATTTGACATAGAGTGATGTGATTTGGTGTGAAGATATATCTAGGCACCCTGCACAAATGCACCAAATTTCAACCCGATCGGACTTCAAATATGGCCGCCAGGAAGCCAAAACTGTTCTGTCTATGAGAACGCCTCAGGCCATCCGCCCATCCAATTTGATATTACCTGCCTTCTGCACTCCATGCATGAAATCATGAGATCGCACATACTCATTTCGACATGATATTAGTATTTGGCACCAGGTGTTGTGCTGGTATGGCAAAACAGGAATACCCTTTTCAATACATGTATTTGCATGCCAAGATTCGAAATCTTACCATCAACAAGCAATCAGATCAAACTAGTTTCATTCCAAAGCAAGCAAAACCTACTTCCATGGGTAGCTTGTAATGTAGAGCAGAGCTGCCAACTATCCTCCTTTAACAGAGAAATTGCTGGGAAGAGAGGAGATCCTCTGAAATGGAACAAAGTGCGAGTGCCTTTTGGGCTGTCCAGACAAGTGGTCCACCTGTCAGCCAGAGTCTCAAGAAAGGTTCAGTAAAAGTTGAGTAGAAGGGAGAAATTATAGATCCTAAGGTGCACTCAGAATTTCCATACAAGGAGTACCATCACCTACACAGCAGTACTTATTCTTGCCGGAGGTCGGAAGATGGTAGGCGAAAGGAATAGCAATGTGGAACAATTGCCTACTCCAATCCTTTGGAAAGAGCTTAAGTTCCAGCAACATGGACAAGACATTTTTATAAATGGTAAACTGATAAGAGGGCTGACAATAGAGTGGGTATGTCTGAATAGTGATGACTTGCTCCGAATTGTTGAGGAGTGTGCACCCAATCAAGCCAAAGGCATGAGAATGTTTCCAAAATCGTGATTATTCTAACGTTGATAAGCTTGTCTGAACAGGGCAGGGCTGTGGGAAGCATAAAAACTGGTTAATGCTTTGTTTGGTATCACTTCAGGCTAGCCTCCTAACTTATCATCATTGTGAATTGGTTATATGTATGGAATAGGTTATGTGTAGAATACAAACAGCTTCCAATTCTACATTCGACCAAAAGGCCAACAGCTGACATCCCAAACTTCGGCCTGTCAGAGGAAGTCGCATCATTAGAGCCTCAGGAACAGGGAGTCAGAAGACATTACCCTCTACAGCGTGCACCATCTTTTCCGTCTGTTAGCATATCAGCAACAACAGGTGGACTGATAGATGACATTTTCCTTGATGACGCTTTGGAAGCTTGCATCCTGCAGCAACAAGCCAGAGGATATTACCTGAAGCCCTATATTGAATCAGCAACACCTGGCAGTTGTGTGACATTGGCCAAGGCCATATCTTGGAAAGTTCACATCCAACAGCAACAGGTAGTCCCAAGTTTGACATCAACAAGTTACTCCAGCTGGCAGGCAAGAGGAAGCCATTTCAGCTTCATCCATCTTATTTAGCACTGACTGCCACGTGTGGCATCGAACTCAACCAACACTGATGAAGCTGTCAGCAGTAACAGGAAATGATTTTCCCAACATTGACATGTTAAAACATTGCACTTTCTTGGAGGCGCCGAGGTCTTTGATAGCCTGGCTGTCCCCAGCGGCATGGTGCAGGAAGTAAACCATCATTCAGTGAAATAAGCAGAGTAGGGCTCAAGGAAAAACAGGAAGTTCGGAAATATTAATCGAAGATTGAATGGAAGTGTTGAGATTCAGTTGGCAGAAACAAAATAACATAATGTCAAAACTTAAAATATTTCTACAATCTCCGCTCATCAGTAAAACTTTCCAGTTTCTTTTGATCTTCTTGATATTGATGCACCATTTAACCTTAACAAGAGTGAGGATTTAATAACATTTCAGGGTATTTGTAGATTCTGCAAAGTCATCCGCACCTCAAGAACAACCACATCATCTCAAAGATACTCTTGCTTGTCTTGAGTCCTTTCCAATGCCAAACTACGTTCAGTGGTCAGGGATCCCAATTTTGGTTGCAGAACTTGAGAAGATCTATGAAGCTTGTTGATTCAACCTCAAAACTGACCCAAGTATGCCGGTCTACCATACAATGTATGACTACACTAATGACAATTCTGGTAAAATCTATTTCTTTTAGGTTGATTTGTCTCCTATACATCGCTAACCGAATGAGAATGTGAAATTGCCAATGTCTCAATTCGAGCAAGAAAACGATTGGACGTGCCCAGCATAACATGGAACCAATCTCATACATTCAAGACTTCAATGGAGGTCTGATAGCAGAGGAAATAAAGACAATCCATCACTTGGAGATAAATTTTGACATGCTTTGAATGGCAAACGGCTGGAATAGAATGAAGTAGAAGAGAATGACATATGGGCCAGGGGCCGTCCCAGCCTGTAGCAATTGTCACCTTTTCGGAACTACAACATCTGCAGGATGAAAATTTCTTGACTTCAAAAGAAGGGTTCGAAAAGCACCGAATAATCTTCATGCGAAGTTACAACAGAAATGCACTCCTAGCCAAACTATACCCAGTACAATATATGACTCTTCGAGCCTAATGTCGCTCAGAAGGTGAGCCTAAACGAACTAAGATGACACCAGAAGAGAATGGAAGAAATAGATCGTTTCAGATTTCACAACAGACAGACAGTATTGAAACTGACAAACATTTTGGTCTCAACCTGCCAAGCTAAGAGCGACACGCGCCTGGTTTTGCTGTCAAAGGTTACAATTATTAGCCTTTGATCCCGGCATCATCGATGCAGTACTCACCTATCAATGACAAAAACTAAGTTCTACCANTCACTCAACTCAGTCTCACAACCTTCCAGAATGCCTGAATCTGGCAATGAATCGATTAGCGAAGTGATCTGAGACAGCATCAACTTACTGGAGTTGAATTTCAGGCTGAAGTCTGAGCAGGAATTGTGTATCCGTATGGAAAGCGAGATCGAGAAAACCCAACTGACATTTATGGTCGTCGCCATGATGAGATCACATGATCAATTCTCTTGCCCAATCAGCAGCCGAATTGTGATTTTTAAATGGGAGGAATCGGCGGATGAAAATGAATGACTAGCTCTGTCCCTGATTAGCCAATCAGCGAGCGTACCAGGATCTTGGTACGCCTCCGAACAGTAATTTCGCAGTTTGATCCCAGACGCTTGTTCGATCCCCAGATTCGAAACAGCGGCTGGGTGACCGAGACTACTACTTACCTAATACTTGGTTGATGATGCCAAATGCTTGATGCCAATCACGAGCAAAGCTGAAAATAGCAAGTGGACAATGGTCAGAAACAAACGACAAATTTACTGACAACTAGTAAGGTAACTTCAACAATATGAGGTGAATCATTCACGGAGATTTCATCCTGGCAAAGGTTTCAACTAAAAAACATTCTAACTAATCCCTACTCGTAAGACAGGACAACACAAAAGTTAATGTTCATGCAAAGATCCTGCAACAACACTGCTTGGAAAGCGGACATTGGGCCATCTTTCAGGGTGGGCCCATTCACACACAGAGGCAACGAAAGCTAATTTTCATGCATATACTACAACAACACTGCTTGGGAAGCAGACATTCAGGCCATTTTTGAGGTGGGCCCGATTCACACATAGAGGCAACGGAAGTTAATTTTCATGCAAAGATCTTGCAACATGCATGCTTGGAAAGCTGACACACTTCGGCCATTTCTGCATGAGTGGGCCCCATTCACACACAGAGACAAGGGAAAGTAAATTTCCTGCAATGATCCTGCAACACACGCTGCTTAGAAGGCTGATATAATAGCCTATATATGATAAAACTTTGACAAGTTGGAGACGCATCCATAAAGGTCAGTCAATGAACAAATACCTACCAAAAATCCAGCAACTGCAACACAGCATTTTAAACTCCACCTAAAGCTTTATGGCATCAGCTTTTCTCAGAACACCTATTTCTCTAGCCCATTTCATTTTCAAGGACATCCGGATAAGATTGACACCTCAGCCATCATCTTTCCTAAAGCCTATTGGCAATTTATGGCATGCAACAGTATCGCAGGCAAAAATTCCAATACGACTTATTGCCTAAGCATTCGGCTAATGACAGAGTAGCATGCCAGGAAGATTTGATTCACACATGATGAAAAGGTACCGTTCAATATTTTGCATGTACGAACTACATGTAGTTGTTGACTTCTTATCCCATTCCTTGACAGGATTTCTGATAGAAATTGCTTTCACCAAAGTGATAATTATGGGTAATGCGTTCTGTATTCAGGTGGTTTAGGACTTCACAGGTATGACTCAGAGCTACTCCAGTAAAAGGACACCCTCCCCAGTCATCTGTTGGCAAGGGCGAACACGGGTCAACCACTGAGTGGCTTGTATATATACATGTATTATAAGATTTTTAAGGGGTCCAATTCTATCTGGGGGACATTCATGACTATGGATATTCTTTGAACTCATTTTGTGGTATTATGAATGACGGAAAGTTTTGTGTTTCAAGGGTCGATTTCACCAAATGACTAACTTCATCCCAGATTTACCGCATTATCATACATGTTGCCTCTTGAGATGTCAACTTTCTTCCCTATAATGACTCTGTGACTTTCAGCCAAGGTTTCAGCTGTTGCTGATGGGTTAGTGAGTCAGAAGATTATCGTAATCGGGATGTGCTTCGATTTCTTCTTCATGCTCATGTCATAAACATGAATCTGAAATCTCAGACACACCAGGCCATTTAAAGGGGCTAATTTCAACATGTGTGTGATGTTTTTAGATTTTTTGGACAACTGGATTTTGGACTTGTATACTCTTCAAGTTCATTTTTTTTACATGTGCTAGAGGAAATTTGGCAAAATCCTAACAACTTTGAGTCATTACAGAAATAAAATGTTGGA
>NMRB01000253.1:47945-90443 GCA_002633025.1 Notospermus geniculatus | reverse complement strand
TGGGTGACTTTAAAGTTTTGGTTAAGATCCGGTGTTAACACTAACACCAACACCAACCCTCAGTTAAACCCGAACTTTAAACTCACGCCATGGTGTTAGTGTTAACACCTGGTGTTGGTGTGAACTGATTTTAAAGTTTGCATCAGTGTTTATTTGACACTGACTGGAACACCGGGTGTTATCTTAAACCGAGCTTGGTGTTTATTGATGAAAAATCTTAATGACTTTTCCATTAGCACTAACACCAACCCCCTAGGGGTCAACACCGGCGAGAGTTGATAGCACATGCTGGTGTTAGCAGCCATGTTGTTCGTTCCTTTCCAAGAGGTAGGCCTAGTTGCAGGAATAGCTGGTGATCAAAGGGCCCCAAATCATGTTCGGAAACCAGCCGAAAGTACTGAACCTGTTGCACATAGGACCTACACTGCAGTCACCGAAGAGTTTTGGACAGGAACGTGAGCGCATGTGAACACTCCATTTGAATCAATTTCCGTGGTCAACCCCACATCCAGTGCACTGAGCCCATCTGATTTAATAGGCCTACTGCCGCTATGGGCTAAAACTTTGATGCCTTACCTAGGCCTACCTTCTGCTCCATCTCTGGACAAATCCTGTCAAAATGGCTGAATGTGAGGTGGGGATTCCCCATGGGGTTGACACCAGGTGTTAAGTTAACACTGCTTGTTAACTCTGGTGTTAACACCGGTGTTGACTCAACACCCGGTGTTTGGAGCTGCAGATTAACACCAACATCAACACTGACACCAACACTAACACCAACTCAGAACTTTAAAGTCACCCATAGTCACTGCATGTGATCATATTCTCCATTCTCAAAGCAACTGAAAATCATGAGAAAACAGCAGCTTTCTTTAATAATCCCATAATTATAGATTATCCATCATACCACACTGCTCATCCCAGCAATCAACAGGGTGGGATTACCCCAAGATCACATTCCAAGATTCTCAAGGTCGCAATCACAAAATGCAAAATCAAGGACAAGGAATGCGATGACTCATGGAAGGGTTTCAATGTCTTATCAAAAGGGATCTATTTTTTCAGGTGTTAGTCATTTGTCAGGAACAATAAGCTCATGTTCCTCAATTCGCCAAAAGCAGTTGTTGGTGTTGAACACGAGGGATGGATCTCAGGTTTCTAGTTCATTGTGATTAGCAACACTGTTGATTTCCCCCAACTCTTCCTATTGTTACTCGTAATGGTATGGATTCACAAATCTATTGTTTCACAGCACTGTCATTTTGCCAGGTACCTTTTTGTTCGTTTTTATCAAATTTGTTTCCAATGTGTGAACTACCAATGCAGAACTGTCCCAGAGGCAACGGTGTTTTACATTTAACATTACTGACTACAACATTTGGCATTTACTGCTTGTTACATCTCCACTCTAAGGAGTTGGAGGAACCTGAACCATCTGATGCAAATGACCATCAATCAAGGACAAATATAGATTTGGAAACCTTGTTAGAAGATATGGCCAACTAAAACCACACTAAAGTGGCAGACCACATCATATCTTCAGTATGCCAACATGAGATTGACATGCCACACCTAAACAAAGAACGTATTTTTCTCTTCCTTCCTTCAGTGTAATGCTCGCCTTATGCCGCCCAAAGCAATGCCCAGTTCCGGTGTTAATCCGTGATTTGTCTTCAGCAGGCAGAGGGTACCCATGCTATTAGGAAGAGTGATGGCACTTGTTGCCCGACATGAAAAATGATCGCATGACGATGACGAATAATCATACAAGACAAACAAATCATGTTTCTGAAGGAGCGAAGCACCGGCACAGAAAATTACTGCATTAGGAATTTGATGCTTTCAAATGACTGATGGTACTTTGGGTGTTGAATCAGAAACCAGGTATCGGATGTCTTGATGGCGTGACGATGGCTGTTAAGGGGGTGAGAATACAAAAGTCCCCATGAGTCACCAGTTGCACACCATCGTTAAGACGCGACAATGATCCAAGATTAGGATCTTTGCTTTCCTGTTGATGCAAGTCTAAGCCAGGGAAAGACATTAGCACGCAAATGAAGCTATTATACTTAGTCTTTTTATGCTAATAGTTCATTTATGCAAACTGACTCTTGATGATAGAAAGATCTTGAAACCCTTTTTTACAAGCATACTCAGTCTGTCTCCAGTTACGAATGATTTTTAAGCGTCAAACTGACTACAATGAGTAATCTTGGTTTTTTTAGTATTTGTGACACGTAGCGAAGGTTTTACATCAGAATGATCCTGGCTTCATTCTACATGTACCTTAAAGCTATTAAATATTCTGAAGAGGGTGATGATCTATTAGAATATCAATGTTAAGGCTGTGAAAAGACTGAGAAAATACCCCACGCTCAATATATCAAAGACAGAAGCTACATATCTTCCTTTATGGAAGCAAAGGGATAGACCACATATCCTAACGACCACATCTGAGTTCTTTCTTTAATGGCCATGCCTCCAATGGGTCAACTGGGAACTATTGTCTAGATTACTTACAGTTCTTCCAGCATGAGATAACGCAACAGCTTCTTGTGGAGGCAATTGAAAGTACATTTACCTTCCAAATGGCTTGCGATCCTTCTGATGTGGGAAAAAAGTGGCCAAGGCAATTTGCAGTACTGTCACTTTTAGGTTCAAATCCCAGTAGGCTGTACTGGTAACTCATGTTTGGAAAGCAGTTTTTCTGAGGAAAAATGTGACGTGATGTCAAAGCAAGTTAGTTCAACAGACCTACCGGTAATGAAATTTACCATTGCTGAACAAAATTTTCACTTTTTTGCAACACTTGCAACAAATACATGTATTTACATTGTGGGAGACTGACTCAAAAGAAACTTTTCCTCAGTCATCAATTTTTAAAAAACTCTATGAGTTAGCTGGGAGTATTTACATCAGTGCCAACGCCTGCCAGTGGCGTCAAAGGCGAAACCATGATATTTAGATCTGATTTTGAAAGAAGCGCTTCATCAGTGCAGTCCAAACTCTATACTGCCCTTCAAGCAAACCTGGTTGCTTTTTCAAAACCACAGAACACAGGCTGAGCTGAGGCACAATGTGTAAATGTCGTCTAAACTGCAGTGTACCCAGGTTAGGGTCAGGACTACGTTTAGGATAGGATAGGGTAGGGGTCAGTGACGACAAGGGTTGAGGATCAGGGTTGGGGTTATGGTTAGGGGCTTGGGCTAGGAATTAGCGTGTAGGATCAGGACTGGACGACATTCACCCATTCAGCTGAGCTTAGTGTGAAACCCTGTGCACTGTCTTGCACTTGCTCTTTCCATTTTAAGACTCCCATGCAAATACAATATGAAAGCGGATCAAGGTGAGCATGACATTGTGGAATTTAAGATGATTTCCACACCATTTGCATCAGAAGGAATTCTCCAGCGACTTATTGGATTGCTATAATGCTGTAATATTGCAAACAAGTCATGTCTTCCCATTCCCAAGGGATGTCAACTCTGCCATCAACGTAGCCAACACTCATGTTTAGTAATAGCTGTAAACGCCGTTGCGCTACGACGGGGAAGCTTCCGTTGCCAATTCCAGCCATGAACAAAGATGGCAGATAGCATTTTCCAGTTGATATTTCAGTGTTTCGCACAGCAGGGCATTTTTTCCTAGAAACATGAGCAAGGAATGTCAATTTATCACTCTGGACCCATTTTTTGGTCACAGATGGTAGTCAGTGTGATCGCTTTTCTGTTTGCTGGGCAGAATCCTGATCCTTAAATGCTTCTTTCATCATATTTGCAGAAGCTTATTTACAAACCAGTGAACACTGGCAAATGCACTCCAACTTACAGTGATTGTCAATACCAAGATTGATAACACGCCACAGCCTATGAATTTCTTGCCACCATTTTCATCTCAACAAGTCCTCTTCCCATGAACATGCAACTTAAGAACGATTGGGCAGTTAATACCGTAGATTATCTGCTAGAGTCAGGTGCCTGGGAGGCATCAGATAACACATAAGGTTGTCACTTATGTGAATGATCCATGGACTCCCATTGACCACAGTGTGAGATATCACAAACAGCCTTTCACCAACACATGACAAATTACCCTTCAGGCATTGAAAGAGGTACCATAAGATTTGGTGAGGATTATTGGGTGATGTTATAGACTTAGAAAATACCAAGGCACATCTGATATATCATCAAGATTATGCCAGCAGGCTTGTCCATCTCTCACTATGGAGCACAAGGATTGGCTATTGTCAAAAGTTAAAAAAGTTAAAAGTTTGGTTTTATAGTCTGATATCAACAATGGTAGAGGTGTCATGTGACTTTACACTTTAACCCCAGTCTATCCTGAAACCTTTCAGTAGAACTCGGATGAGCTGCTCATTCAGCGCTACAATCCGAGCATTTCTGACTGGTACCCATTTATACACCTGGGTGGAGAGAGGCCAGTGAGGCAAAGAGACTTGCCCAAAGTCTCACGCCCACTGGGATTCGAACCCGGGACCCTCTGACACCTAGTCGGAGGCCCAAACCGCTACACCACCGTGGCTCCTCAAGATCTTTACTGCAGTAAATCATACATACCAAGTCAAAATCTTACAGCCAAAGCATTGGCCTGGTGAGTATGGAACACACCACTCTCAAGCCAACTCATGTTCCTCACTTGATTGGGATTTTTTACTTGCCCTTGCAAGGGAACAAGGTACAAGGCTCCATGGCTTGCTTAATGTCCCATGCGACAGACACGAAGAGCCAAGGGTGGTTAATCCCAAATGTACCAGGAGGATGGATTCGAACCCATGACCTGCCACTTGCTAAGCAGATATGAGAATTACTTGGTTATCAGTGCTCCATTGGTATTCACTTTGAATACCTACTTATAGTTTCAGCTGATGATTTGGCCTAATGCCTCAGCAGAGAGCCAAGCATCAAATCAGGCAACACCACTAGTTATGTTTCCCATCAATATGAGGTTGGCAGTCGACCATCAATTTTTGTTACATCGACACTTTTCAGCTGACATTATGGTGATTCTCACTTCATGCCTCGCACATGTTGAGTCTGGTGAATCTCAACCCTGTTGAGGTCGGGGGCGTAGTCTTCCTTAACACCAGCACATCATGTTTAATGCAAAATCTGACTATCAAAATACGATTCAGCCTAAACATAAAACATACCATTTCACTATCAAAATACCTGTTGATGGATTATGATGCTTTTAAATCATCTCCCAGCCAAAGTTAGAGTCATAGGGCCGATTGCGTTGGTGACGACATGCCAATCACGTTTGTGGTGAAAAATGCCAATAAGTGAAGGAGCACTCAAGCGTATTGCTCTCAAAATGTTGCATGCATCTCTCATTTCATGCTCCTGTGCTTCACTGCAAGTTAACTTGGCAACATATTGCAACGCAAATTTCAAATAGACTGTCTATCGAGGAATGCACGAATTCGTCAACCATGCTGAGATCGACTGACTAGATTTTAATACACTCGGTGTTTTTACGGTGGTTTTTTGGGTTATTTTATCACGCAACGTGATATGAAGACATCGCATGTATGTTTGCTGATGCAAAGAGGTAGGGAATTTGATATGAGCTTGTTAGTGAGAAGGTGATTTTACAAAGTTGAAATCTACAAAATGTTTTTATAGAGTTGCATTTCGGAGTTGTTCCTGGGATCAAGTGAATGCAAAGCCATCCTTATAAATGTTTTTCATTATGTTTGTCATATGAGCACAGTCAGAGCAGCAGTATGGGAATATCAGCAATGGTTACCTCTGAAATTGTGGGTCTAAATGTAGTGATAGGACTTGCGGACCTTCAGAAATATTTGTAAGTTAGAAGAGTTTAAGATGAAACTACAACGAAAGAAAGGATTCTCGGACTAAAGTGCAGACAAGGTCATGAATAACCTTCAAGTTATTCAAAAGAAATTAAACTTCTGAAGAGAACTTGAATGGAATTCTCATCATTTTATTAGCAGAAGATCAAGGAGCTCAGCCTGCTGCCAAAGCCACTTCATCTTTTCATTTCCGCAATCTTCACATCACCTATCTGAGCCCTCAGAATCCCAGCGATGAGATCCGCAGAGAGGAAGATGGGAGAGTTTTAAACATTTGCCACGTGGCATATTTTGAACTTTGACCTCGTGACCTTGAGAAGTGTGTCAGTATGTCAGTCAAAAACCCGTAATGTCATTGTATTCATATTAGATATACCTATGATAACAATTTGAAGATGCATCATAGGGTTACTGCATTTTTTGCTTTTTCGGCTGGAATCAGACCAGACTGAAAATTGGTGTCATAGTTTGTCTTGCCTAGGGGTACATTTGTATAATGTTTCAAGTCCCACTTACCAAACATGCCCTGCTAACGGACGCCGACAACAGACGACGGACACCACACCATGGTAAGAGCTGACCAGGTGAGCTAAAATGTCCCGCTTATTCAACGTAGGGGTTACGAAACATGCCCTGCTAATGGACGACAAGGACAGACGGACACCGCACCATGGTAAGAGTAGAGCTCACCAGGTGAGCTAAAAACATACCACTGATTTAAACCTAATTGTTATGAAACATACCCTGCTAACGGACGCCGATTGTCTGTCTACACTCCTACATGTGAACTTCACATGCAAAACCCATGAAAGGAAACTGACATTTTATGGGTCTCACCACACCCCCACACCTTTGGTGGGTTAAAACTAATTTGTAAATAGTGAGAATAACTGACAGCTTTTGANGACTTTGGCCCTGATGGAAAAATCTAAATTCTAATACGCATTGCTGTATTTGATTCTATCAAAATTACTTGACCTTGTTCCAAGCAAGCAAGCTTGTAATCCGCACCTTAATTTTATTACAACTGATGCTGATGAGTGCAGTGGCCTGTTATAGAACCATAGGCCTACATCTGATTTGAAATCTCCCGATTTTGAGAATTTCTGAGACATTGGCTTCTAAACTCCAGAATTCACGAATTTTCGACCCGGGTCTTTTTCAAGTGGAACTTTACAATCTGAAACTCTGAAATCTGACTTTCAGATTGTAAAGTTCACTTGAAAAAGACCCCGGTTGGGGTCGAAAATTCGTGAATTCGGGAGATTGACTTCTTGCTTATTATCATTTTGTGTGTCAATTTTGTGCTATTCTGTATCTTGGATTGGCTTCTAAACAGTGGCTTTATCTAACCAGTCACATAATCTAAAGTGAATTTTCAATGTACCGGTACCTGACGTAAACTAAACTTACCCGAATGGTTCATATTCAGGGATTTTATAGCTAAATATCCCAGTACTACCAGCAGAAAGTTGATTTGGCCAGAAGTCCACATAGGACAGTTTCCACGACGTCTGCTGTGGCTGACCAGACGGAGGCGGCTGATAACTCGAGGGGGGTGGTCCATAGTCGGGAGGCGGTGGTCCGTAATCAGGAGGGGGTGGACCCTTTTCTGCCATTTTTGATCACAATATATTATGTGTACCGGGTATCTTGACGTGCAATCTCTATGACTGACATGACTGAAAGTGAAAAGACGAGGTCAGAGGTCATGATTGATTTTTGCTATGCCTACCCCCCCCCCCCCGCCCGACGACACGTGCCTGATCTAGGCCTACTGATCGGATCAATCAGCATGTCAGGCCCACTGGTCCCACCACGGACGCCCACCCGACCCAGTCCGANCCCCCCCCCCCCCCCCGGCACACACGACACGTGCCTGATCTAGGCCTACTGATCGGATCAATCAGGCCCACTGGTCCCACGTGCACCACGGACGCCCACCCGACCCAGTCCGAGTCGAGTGCATGCTGTCTTAGGCCTAGTGTCTATCGTGATGTGTTTCCTGAAGGAACGTCACGATGACCATCTGTCCATGATTGCATGATGACGCAATGACGTCGTTATTGTCGCGTCACGTCAGGCGTGATGTCATATTGTCAATCCACACGGTGTAGGCCTACGGTAGGCCTACCGGTAGCCTTCCCTGGCCTTGGCAGCTTTTGTCTGTCGGAGTAGGCCTAGGCCCCAGGCCTATAGACCACTTGCGCAAGTCGGCCATTACAGCCAGAAGGTGTCAACAAACCTTGGGCCTATAGATCCATGCGTTTGATTGGGACCCACGTTTACGAGAATTTGACCAGGCATGCCCTTTTTAACTCATTACGGTCGCCAGGTCTTTGGTGAGTCCCACTAATTTAACACACCATCGGAAAGCTTAGAACCTTGGGATCATGATGGTCACAATTACTTGGGAATCTATAACTGCTTAACGGAATACTCGCTTTGGAAACCTAAAAGTTTGACTTGAAACGTTTGCAAAACCCACTTGGGACGTCAATGACGTCGTCGATGTACGGGAGAAAGCATGGGCGCTGGCCTCGCCAACACTGACGTGACGCTGCGCCTTGACTGCGTTTGGCCTGAGACGTTGTTCCCAATCAACTGCAACGATCTATAGTGCATTGTGCCGACGGTAAGTACAGGAGCCAACTGTACAAATGCATTTAGGCCCCCTAGGGCGAGGTTAATGTTTACACCCTGGGCTGATAAGCGCAAGGGGTCTATTAGGCCTAGTATTGACGCCAGTCAGTTTGCGTCATTTTGACCATGTTGACGTCCAGACAGTCACATGATTTGATGACGTCAGCAGTGGGATTCCTCTAGTCTACGCCTAGGCCTATCTTATCTAGGCTAGGCCTATGTAGGCTAGGCCTACATCCATGCCGCTACCGGTAGGCCTAGCCCTAGGCCTAGCCTAGCCCTAGGGCCTAGGCCATAGGCCTATGTCATGATGTGCAGTTCCACTTCTTCCAGTCGAGTCAGTCAGCATGGTCATGATGGTCAGTGCATTCATTCATCAGGCAGGCAGGGCAGGCACATGTCGATGACATGCATGATGCATGCAGGAGAAACTTGGTGTAGGCTAGCCTAGGCCCTAGCCTATCATGATTAGGCCTAGGCCTACTTATACTGACAACCAGCTGACAACCAATCATCATGATCATGTCATCAGGCCAATACTGCATGCCATGCCACACACCATAAATCATGTACATCAGTCCGGCATATGTTCCGATCGAGTAACTTGCCGATTCGGGAAACTACATGCGCACGCACACTTTCCCGATGGAGAAGTGTTGCCCGATCGGGCTAGTTTGGTTCCCGAACCCACCGCTAGGGCTATGAGGGTTCGGTATAGTTTGGTTCCCGAACCCACCGCTAGGGCCAAAAGGGTTCGGTATCGGCCTCGTTTGACCTTGACCTCGCACACAGAAATCCGTGTGTCAAAAGAAATGAGCAAGCGAACGGCGCCGATGTGGGTCCAGTGTCGTGCGTTCATCTAGGTCCGCATCGACATTACATCAGGCGTGGTGCAGCGCGGCTTACTGGAATTTGCGCAAAATCAAAATGCGCAATGGGAAAATGCGCAACAGAATTGACCTCGCTCCAGGCTTTCTTGCGTGTCCGATAGCATTGCGTTGGTAGCCTGGCCTCGAGTTTTGGGATTCCCAGAAGGGCGCATGCATTATGTTGAGACGCACTCTCTGATGTGTGGATCGATATTAACTCGTGACAACCCAGTGAGCCGCTTCGCTAAAGCGGCGAATCCACTTCGCGATTTGGGCTTGAGACGGGTTGGCATTGCGGTCCCTTTGCGATTGCCTTATGTATGGCAATCGGAAGTACTTATAAGGTAACCGCAAGGGAATGCAACCCCGTCTCAAGCCCAAATCGCGACAGTGGATCACCCGCTTCAGCGAGTAAAATGGTTAGGCCTACGTCAATTTTGTGTGTGTGAATGAATGAACAATAAAATCCCATACAAAAACAAAAGCAGATACATGTAGGAAGGACTGCGGTCCGTCCCAACAAGGGGGTTTGGGGGTTCCCCGAGAGTGCGCGAAAACATCTAGAGCCAAAGAAAGATGTCATCAATTCCTGTTCCCAAATAAACCATACGATAGACTACAAAGACATTTCTATTATCATTCCAAATAGGAGCAACAGATAAAACATGCGCGAGTTCACTCACTGATACATGCACTTGCATAATATTCCATAAGTTTGAACCATAACTAATGCCCACTGTACACGATCAAATCCATTTTTTCCGAAATTCCGGGCCTATTTTCAGTGTATAAACCCGCATGGAGGCCTTTATTGAGGATATTCAGAAAATTGGATGAAAAATTTCATCATCTGCAGCGGCATTACCAAAAGTAACGGACTGATCACGCGTAACCGTATGCATGAGCGTTCAAGAATGATGATCACGTCTGGGGTCCATGGGACATGAAACGTGACTAGCGAGATTCGAACGGAAGTGTAATCTTTTAATGGTGTGTTTTTGAATAATGATATCTCCCCATTGCGCATTTTGATTTTGCGGAAATTCCAGTAGGCCTAAGCCTCCTGAAGGAACGTCACGATGACCATCTGTCCATGATTGCATGATGACGCAATGACGTCGTTATTGTCGCGTCACCGTCACGTCAGGCGTGATGTCATATTGTCAATCCACACGGTGTAGGCCTACGGTAGGCCTAGGCCTACCGGTAGCCTTCCCTGGCCTTGGCAGCTTTTGTCTGTCGGAGTAGGCCTATTGACGTGGCCAGTCAGTTTGCGTCATTTTGACCATGTTGACGTCCAGACAGTCACATGATTTGATGACGTCAGCAGTGGGATTCCTCCTCTAGGGCCTAGGCCTATCTTATCTAGGCTACGCCTATGTAGGCTAGGCCTAGGGCTAGGCCTACCATCCATGCCGCTACCGGTCAGTCAGTGCATTCATTCATCATCAGGCAGGCAGCATGGGCAGGGCATCAGGCCCAGGGCAGTCAGCAGCATGCACATCACATGACATGCATGATGCATGCAGGAGAAACTTGGTGTAGGCTAGGCCCTAGCCTATCATGATTAGGCCTAGGCCTAGGCCTACTTATACTGACAACCAGCTGACAACCAATCATCATGATCATGTCATGCCAATACTGCCATGCCACACACATAGGCCTACAGACATACATGATATAGGCCTAGTCTCACTGTACAGTTTGCAGTATGCAGGTGCCTGCAGCCTGGTCCCCTGCCCTGATAGATGAAATAGGGGTAGGCCTAGTCTATAAAACAAAGACCCAAGACCTCTATAAAACAATTAGACCCACTATAAAGCAAAGACCCAACTAGCTATAAAACAAAGACCCACTAATATGTAAAGATCAGTGATCTCGTGAACTCACGCAGCCGTTACCTAATCGGGGGGAGACCCCCCGAACCCCCCCCCCCTTTCTGGGGGAGACCCCCAGACCCCCCTTTTGAGGCCTGCGGCCGGCTGGCCTCTAGGCCTGTTCCTGTGTAGTTTTCGTGACGCCGCGCACCGTGACGTGACGTCGTGACGTGACGCGGCGGACGACTGATTCCGGCCGCGGCGGAAAGGATGATGGTTTACGACATCCACAAAATCGCCATATTGCGTCAAGGTGTTGAGATTCACGGACTACACATCTCTGTATTGATTTTTCCATTGAATTTTGTAGATTTTTTTACACACACGTAACCATTAGACTCACTTCGTGAGCCGCTTCGCGGCTCACTGCGTGAGTTATAAAGCAAAGACCCAACTAGCTATANGCCTGGATTCCGGCAAGTATGGCGGCCACGACTGGTCCTACCATTCAGCAAATTCAAAAGCGACACCATCGGTAGGACCAGGTACTAGTCTAGAAATTGCCCAATCAGGAAACATTTCCCAATCGGGTAGAATCGAAAACGAGGTTCCACTTACTCGATCGGGACATATGCCGGACTGTACATGACGATATAGGCCTAGTCTCACTGTACAGTTTGCAGTATGCAGGTGCCTGCAGCCTGGTCCCCTGCCCTGATAGATGAAATAGGGGTAGGCCTAGTCTATAAAACAAAGACCAAAGACCCAAGACCTCTATAAAACAAAGACCCACTATAAAGCAAAGACCCAACTAGCTATAAAACAAAGACCCACTATAAAGCAAAAACCCAACTAGCTATAAAACAAAGACCCAACTAGCTATAAAACAAAAGACCCACTATAAAACAAAGACCCAACTAGCTATAAAACAAAGACCCACTATAAAACAAAGACCCAACTAGCTATAAAAACAAAGACCCACTATAAAGCAAAGACCCAACTAGCTATAAAAACAAAGACCCACTATAAAGCAAAGACCCAACTAGCTATAAAACAAAGACCCACTATAAACTTATTTCTTGTGACAGACTTAGGCTAGGCCTAGTGGCAGGCAAGATTATCTTGCCTGTCACCACAGGAGTTCGTCTACAAGATTGAGACACCCTTTGAGACCCCTAGTATGTATGCAGGATCCCTCTGAGTATAATACACAGTCTGTGTATTATACTACAGAGGGGATGCATACTAACATGACTAAAGGGTGTCTCAATCTTGTAGACGAACTCCTGTGCCTGTCACTAGGCCTAAAGTCTGTCTTGAAGATAGGCCAGGCCTGGCTAATGGCTTTTTACCCTCTCAGGCTAAGTTTGTAGGCCTAGGCTACCTCAGGTTTTGCCGTTCAAAAAATATAAAATATAAATTCCCCTACTCATCAATTTTTTTCAATCTGAGTGATGAAAAACAGAGAATTAATTTTAAGTGGCCTTAATTTCATCATGACTTTTCTTCTTGGCATAACACCAGGGGGTAGGGTTAGGATAGGCTTTAGTAGTCATTGGTAGGCCTAGGCCAGGTATGAACATGAAGGTTTGTGGGATAGGGGCCGGGGGGTAAGGATTCAGAGAGTGGACCACATTCATCCCTTCAGTGACAGACTTGATGATTATATTTATAATAACAAGTTTTGTTCCGATTTGATGATGTCTTCTAGGCCTACTTGATATCAAATTTTGTGGTATTGTTGTAAAATCGTTGACAGTTTTGATATTAAATACACATTTTGCTTAATCCAGTAACATTTCCGTCCGCCTCACTGCCTGCCTCAGTCTGAAGTAGGCCTACATAGTATGAAATACGTCATCATTTCCAAGCTAAACATCAGTTATTGTACAACGAGACCAACTGAAATGCATACTCAATTATGGTAGGCCTACTGTCAGCATCTATGTGGCAGTTACATCCACAAGTCAAACATGAGTGATACAACATCGGACGTCGTTCGCACAACGCGCCTTCCTTAGGCCACTTTTAATACATGATACAATTTTTCCATCCGATTGTCGGATCCGACATGATCGTACGTCCAAATTAGTTCACCTGAACTGAACAGCTGAACATATGACGAAATTTTATGGCCTAGCTTTGCGACGTCCGAATCATACGACAAAATCGTATCCGTCTTGAACATCCGTCCAAATTGCATCATGTAAATTGGCCTTCATCATGTTCATGGACCATATGCAAATCCATAAACAGCTTGAATCTCAATAAATTACCAACACTACGTTTAGAAGTAATCATTTTATTGAAGAATCATATAGTCATAATCTATAATTTTGTGATTTTTCTAAGGATGACAGTTCAAGTGTAGGAAGAAAGGAATTAGTATAAAATAATAGGCGACAGAAGGATGTCAATCTCACTTAACCACACCAGTCTCACGCTGACACAGGGAGTTGAACTAGCGACCTCCTGACTGGTAGCAAGAGACAGCGGCAATACATGTCGGAGCAGTCAGCCGCGCATATTCCCAACAGATGGCAGCAAAGTCTTAGCAGACCAATGTACAGGAAAATCGACGTTATTGCTGCTCGATCGATAATGACTGGGTCCGCTAGATGCATTGAATTGGGTCGTAGTGACACCAAAGTGGTCAACTCACTGACAGCTCCTATAGTACAAACATGTGGACAAAGTCAAAACAGTTACTGTATCCCGAAAACATCAAGGGCCGTATTCTAGAAGCTTCCTTAACTCTAAGGTTTACCTTTAGCTATTGTTTGCAGGGCAAAATACAATTAAGCTTTAGGTGGACCTTAGAGTAAAGGAGGCTTCTAGAATATGGACCTAAGTATCCTATATATATTAGGAAAATACATCAAGTTCAGATATCACAGAATTATCAGGCTGCAGCAGATTACATTTGTGACCCGCTCCAGCAAACACAGGCGCATGTCGCAGGTGATCATCACCGGTCATCAGTTTACTCAACTATTATCACTACTGTCCACTACGATTGTCAACCTGCAGAGACGTACATTTCAGCTATTGTGTTGTCAGGTTGTTAACCCTTTCCTCGGTTGCGACCAGCGCCTACTTTTGCTGGAGTGAGTCATATTTATTGACCAGGGCCCGTATTCATAAAACTACTTAAGTCTAAGTATGACACTTATCCTTTGTTCAACACAAAAGATAAGTATCAGATTTTGACTTAAGTACGTTTATGAATACGGACCCTGGCCCCGTATTCATAAAACTACTTAAGTCTAAGTGTGACACTTATCCTTTGTTCAACACAAAAGATAAGTATCATACTTAGACTTAAGTATGTTTATGAATACGGGGCCTGGACTCGCATCATCTGTAGATTAATCAGTCAACTGGTCCCATCCTTCATCTCTATGGCTAAAGCACTGTAGATAGGGAACCAGTCACTGAACTGGCAGCCATATTGAAAGTTAATCTAGCTCATAACTCATTGGCCATGTTGGCTAGGCTATCGAATAAATTAGTTTAATCAATATCTAACTTGCATAATATGAGCAAGGACGGATGGATGGATGGACAGGCAGACACTGATCACATGTGTCGCAGAGTAAAATGTAAATAAGCGACCGCTAAATAAAAGAAATTTAATAAAAATAGAATAAGATCAATATGAACACCGACAGTCGGATACACTTGCTCAATATGTGCCCTGCAGCTCACCAGCTATACTTGCTCAGTATGTGCCCTGCAGCTCACCAGCTATACTTGCTCAATATGTGCCCTGCAGCTCACCAGCTATACTTGCTCAGTATGTACCCTGCAGCTCACCAGCTATACTTGCTCAGTATGTGCCCTGCAGCTCACCAGCTATACTTGCTCAGTATGTACCCTGCAGCTCACCATCTTGAGGAACTCAGGAAAAGGAAACGACTTCTGGAGGGTGAAATAAAGAGTTTGAATGCTTCCTCAGATGAGCTAGCCCAGAAAGCCACCAGTGCACTAAAAATGAGGATATGCGTCTTCTTGTGAAAAAGTCTGTTGGTCTGAGAAACACAGCGAAAGAAACAGAAGAAGAAGTGAAAAAGATGGATAGGGACATAAAGAACCAGGAGGAAGTTCTGAAGCGATTCTGTTGAAATAGCAAGGTTTACTTTGGCATGACAAGACATGAATTTTGTTTTATTGATTGAAAACTGATGTAATCGTACAACAGCCTGGACACTTAACAAGACTACAGAAAACTGCAGCAATAATAATAATAATAATAATTTATTTTTAATAAAGCGATTTACATCAAAGATCTCAAACCGCTGTGCATACTACATTGCAGCTAATTGGTAAGATAATTTTTTTTTAAAAAGATAGGTTTTAAGAGCAGCCTTAAAAGAATCAAACACCGTGATAGACCTCAAGTTAACAGGCAGGGAATTCCAAATCGATGGTGCGTAAACACTAAAAGCACGGTCACCATATATGCTCTTGAGGGTTTCGGACGAATTGGTTGGTATAAAAGTTTGACGCCATCAGCACTCCTAAGATTCCTAACTGGCTGAGCAATGGAAATCAATTGAGTTAGATAGGACGGCGCAGAACTCGTGTGGCGGATCAGCTTAAAAATGATACACAGTACTTTGAACTGGACACGAGCTTCAACTGGTAACCAGTGGAGTTCCCTAAGTATGGGAGTCATATCAACATGACGTTCAAACCTGCGACCTACTACTAAGCGGGCAGCAGCATTTTGGATGTGCTGCAGCTTCCTTATTTGATATCCATAACATCCATATAGCAAACTATTGCAGTAGTCAAGACGCGGGCTTACAAAGGCATGAACGAGCTTTTCAGTGGCGCTTTGATCGAGAAGCCTCCTTAGTTTGCCGATCCGCCACAACGAGTAAGACGCCGCCCTACATACACTTGTGATATGGGTGTCCATGGTCCCAGCCGAATCCATCATCACCCCGAGGTTACGCACAGAACCTGTGGCGGAGACATGTGCCTCACCAATCCGTACATCGCCCGCGGCAGGTCGGTCGACCGCGTCCTTAAGCAAGAAAGTTTTTTTTTCTCCAAAAGTGGTCCGAATGAGGCCTGGATGGATAAAAAGTCATCACAGTAATTTTGTGACAGGTAACTTTCCCGCCGTTTAAAGCGTGACGAAAACCACAAAACCTCGGTCTTACCATCATTCAATGCAAGCATATTGACATGCATCCAATGACAGATTTTCGTCTACGCAAGTTTCCACACGAGGGACGACGGTACAGTCGGACCGTGAGTCACACGCGATGTACAGCTGGTGATCGTCCGCATAAATAACACAGTTCAGGCCATGGTGGATGATAATGTCTTCGAGTGGGGCCACGTACAGTGAGGACAAGACAGGGCCCAGAACTGAGCCCTGAGGAACACCATAAAGAAGTGGGTGTGCTTTCGACACCACCGAACCAATAGACACCCTCTGTGTGCGTCCGCAAAGATATGAACGAAGCCAGTCTAAGGCTGTATCCTCAATCCCAAACCTAGAACGCAGCCTGTCAAGAAGAATGTCAGCAGACAAATCAAGTAAAATAAGAATGAGATCATTCTTACGATGGTGTCGAACGCAGCAGACAAATCAAGTAAAATGAGAATGAGATCGTTCCGTCTATCGAGAGAGCGCATGACATCGTTGTGTACACGTTTACTGATCCAGACACTGATCATTTCAACCTGCCAGTCCTCCAACATGGCAAATGCTGGACCATGGCACCACTATGCTCCCAATATAATATTATATACTATACTCTCAATACATGATGAAATAAATGATTAAAAATGAAATGGTCCATGGACCATGTGCTCACCGGGTTGGACATAATAGTCTAATGACCGAGGGAGGTACATATCAGTTATGAGCAATCTGGGTCAAGTCATTCCCAGGTAGGACTTTGATGATTTTTGGGTTATGCCACCTGGCGGCCATATTGGATGTCCGATCGGGCCAGAACTTCACATGCACATAAAGGTCATCTGCAGGGGGCCACATAGCACATTGGAGCACTTTGGGGCAAGTCGTTCCTGAGTTACAGCACTTTGATGATTTTTAGGTTACGCCACCTGGTGGCCATGTTTGAAGTCAAATCAGGCCGAAATTTGACATGCATGTAAAGGTCATCTAGTGGGAGGTAAATATAAAGTTTCAGCAATCTGCGTCAAGCCTTTCCTGAGTAATAGCACTTACTTGATTTTCAGGTTACGCCACCTGGCGGCCATACTGGATGTCCAATGAGCCCGAAACTTGGTATTTTTTAAGGTACCCCTCCAATGCATGTTTATGCTAGATATGAAGTCGCTTGGTGAAATAATGACAAACTGTGGCAGGTTCGTCACTTTGTCGAACTTTGACTTCTGTGACCTTGAAAATTAGGTCAAATCAAAAACCCGTTACGTATCTGATGTATCCTTATTAGCTACACCTATGACAAAAATTTGGAGATGATCCAGTCATTAGTTCAGGAGTTATTGCACTTTATTTGTGTTTTTAGTTTCCGCTACCTGGCCAAACTGAGAGTCGAATCGGACCGAAACTTGGTGTCATGGGTCATCTGACCTAGGGGTATATAATATATGTACCAAGTTTCAGATCAATAGCTCCAGCGGTTATGAAACGTGCCCTGCTAACGGACGACGACGGACGCTGCACCATCATAATAGCTCACCCCGGTGAGCTAAAAACTCTGCACCATTGCATAGATTAAAGGCCTGTTTCCACGTGAGGGTTTTACACTGCGTTTTTACGCTTTGCCCATTGTTTGGAAGCAGAGCGGCGGAAAATAACAAAAGATTTGACGCATCACGCAGCGTGAAACGCGTATGTGGAAACGGGCCTTTACAGCAAGTATTTTGAACCCGTCACCAACAAAGCGAGTATGTAGAATACAGTTCCCTGCTACTTGGGTTTAAGTACAAAGTGGGTAACAGCTGTGGAAGATGACACACACAGCTGTGCAAGATGACACACACAGCTGTGGATGATGACACACAGCTGTAGAAGATGCTACAATCTCTTCACATGAGTTTACACATTGTACGGTTTTCCTGTGTCCAGTGTTTAACATTCTGTACCCCCTGGGGGAGGGGTGGGAGCAGTTCTGCGGGGGGTTCTTGGTAGGGACCATCGAGATAAACTCTGAAAGAAGATAAATCATCATTTAATCCCCTCAAAGATGGCGGGCGGGGGGGGGGACTGACGGTGTTACATGAAAACAGAAATGTTCTGTTCGATGAATTTAAGACGCACACTGACCTGATGACAAACTGATAGCAGTGTCCCTTATCTCCACCCTCAACCGTGATAGACGACTCGGCGCCGCTTCCGCCGCCGTACTGCGCCATATTTTGGTACACCGTCATATAGAGTGGCACCGTTTCTATGGCAACCACACGTCGTCCTGAAATTCATCAAATGATTAAAGCCACACTGTATTGAATTCAGAAAGTGCTTACGTCCTCCGACGTTAGTGTCATGTAAAATGTACTATGCTCTATCTGAATACATTAGAGCTCTGTCTGCAGTTTTTTCAATGTGTGCTGAAAACTAGGTCTTGATTCTTTGAAGTACGTATCAGGCAAGCATTTTGGGGACCTTCACGAGGCTATGTCTATGAGACCTCTACCTGCATTCTCCTACATGTAACACTTTGAAAATACACCTACCGTAAAATTTAATACAGAGGTGCTTTTTAAAGATTAGCCAGCAAAGAATTTGGAGACGGCCCTCCAACTTACCCACAACTTGTAGCCATGCGTTAGCTCGCTGCATCGTTTGAGAGAAACTTTCAAAGCTCGGCAAACTGAAAGTCTTGACTTTTGAAAGTTGGATTGGGTAGAACACCTTGGCACTTAGAGTAATAGGTGGCGCCGGCGTGACTGGCCCGTTTATGGGTTTGGCGTAGCAGACACGCATCGCACGGACAAAACCCGTTCCTTGTTTTCTGTATTCATAATAATTCATGGCGTGGTTGTCAATTCGTACATTTCCTGGAAATGATAACGAACAAATCGAAATATCTCGTGGCATAGCATGTGACCCCGTCACAGCAAAACTCGTCTTAAGTCACAAAAGATATGAACCAGGATGAACCAAAATAACTCCAGGAGATAAAGGAAGAAATGTACCGTAATCACTCAGATTTTACAAAAGACAGACAATAAAAGCCTGCCAAGTTCAGAGTGACTTACATGTAGTACTGGTTTTGTGGTGACGGGTCACATATGTGAGAATGCCTTGGAAAACCCACCAGATGTCACTGAATGATCAACAAGAGCTGTCAGATTGCCTGTGCATTGATCTGCTACTGTTTACTGTACCTGTTACGAAGTATATTTCAGCTATTGAAATGTGTGGGATCACTAAGGCCAAAAAAAAACAAACTTTGGTTCAGGTAACCCGACCGACCCTATTTTTTGCCCCAAAAAATGCCTACTCAAAAATTTTTATTGCCAAATTTTCATCTCCCTCAAATTTATGCCCCTTTCATTGTCAAAAGAACCGCCAAAAACACAACCACAGCGCCACAACGGCGCCTTGTATGACTAGTAAAGCACGCTGAGCAAAAGTTTTTGCATAGTAAATGGTCAAGTTTTTTAACAGCTACCATCAAAAAACTGTACAGTAAAGCATGAGAAGGAGAGGTTTTGTGACTCTTGCTGCAAAGGAGATACAAGTTCATGAAATTTACTGGAAACTGAACTAGACACAATGAGAGTATGGCATTGAGTGAGCTGGTGTCCACTGACAGGTTTACCACACAACTTCTCACAGTAAAAAAAATATTAAAAAAAAAAAAATCCCTACCGACCTACCCACCTCCAGAGGGAGTCCGTTACCTGAACCAAAGGTTTGTTTTTTTTTGGCCTAAGGCCATTAAGTTTAACACTTTCCTCAAATGCCACATCCGACGGGTTTTCCTAGCCTGCCTCACATATGTCGGTGCGCCGCCCGTTCGGCCAACAAATCTGTAAGATTGACCGTGAAATTCTGAAAATTCAACGCAGATTTCAATAGTGTTTCTAGCAGAGTGCCACCCCTCTTTTCCGAAATCGTGGATCTGTCCCTGGCGCCACCTTTTGTGGCCTCTACTAACCTCCACCAAATGCCCGGAAGTTCATTTTCAGGTCGATTGACTGCATGTTGGTGATCCTGACCGTCTGAAAAACAGAAGAATACCACTCACTTGAAGTTAATGTCCCAACGTGAGTCGAACATCTTGTCAAAAATTGATTTTAACAGCTCAAGCTATCAAAGACAGGTTTTGACTGGTTATAATTATACAGTACAGGTCACAATTGACATCCCTACGGCTTCGCGTAAGTTACTCGTAAGTTACGAGTAACTTACGCATAACTCACGGCTTTGGTGTTGCGTAACTCACCGCGTAACTCCCCAAAATCACGTAACTCGCCTCGTAGCTCACCGTGGAACTCGCAGCGTAACTAGCAAAATTCGCGTAACTCACCACGTAACTCATCTCGTAAGTTATGCGTAACATAGCTCGTGAGTTGTTGCGTAAGTTACGAGTGACTTACGCATAACTTACGCGAATTTGGGGATGTCAATTGTGCCGTGTACTGTAGTTATAGTAACAGTTTATAATAGTTATAGGGTCGTATTTTAGAATGTTCCTTAACGTTAAGGTCGACCTTAGGTCTATTGTAAAACCATCGAGAACGATAGGTTTGAGGTGGACCTTAATGTTAAGGAACGTTCTAAAATACGGCCCATAGTTTATAGTTACCTGTTGATACTGTTGTATCCACTGAGCTGCCTGTGTTGCAGTCCCACTAAATCCTTCAAACGTCGGCAGTTTGAATGCACCGCCTGGAGCCACCATCCGTGGGATAAAATCCACCATGCCTGTAAAAAGAGATGAAATTCTACAAGAAATATACGTAAAACTTAAAAAATAATGTCAACTTGTCCACTCAGCTTATAATCTCAGCACACTTGGGAATTTGTATCAGATTTTTCCATCAGGGTCAAAGCCATAGTATTATTGGCCTTGGTAAGTACAGAAGAGGCCATCTCAAGCTACTCATGTTCCTCACTTGGATGGGGTCTTTTACTTGCCCTTGTAAAGGTACAACAAGTCACAGGGCACCACGGCTTACTGTCCCATGCGATGGACGTGAAGAGCCAGGGATGATTAATCCCATATGGCCAGGGATTTAAACCCGGGACCTGCCGCTAGGCTATCAAGACTCCACGTTCACACAAGCAATAAGACTAGTCTGTATACATACCTATTTCTTCGTGGGCCGGGGGACCACACACGTAGAACACCCGAATTACAAAGAGATAAAAACATCCGACGTTGCTACCACCGTAGAACAAGGACTGATCTGGAGAAATCGACATGTTGCCTGAGAAACTTGCATCTAATTTCATGTCCTGAGTTTCAACGTTGAGAATTTTTCCTGGAATTAGAAAGATCATCGAGAGTGAAAAATAATCTGGTACTTGGTTAGCTGAACGAGTGATGTTAACATTCGGAACGACCTGAGGCGAACTGCTTATCTGTCACTGGGCAGCGCATTTCACCTCGGACACAAGTCCAAGGCAGCCATATTGTTTATCAACAAACCCACGTGACCGACCGTGGAACTATTTTGGCCGAATTTTGGCCTGTTAAGATGTTCAACCTTATTTGCTGGATTATTTGAGCCATATTATATATTATTATATATAAACTTACCGGTATCTCACCCAATCTGCCAATTATTGATCAATAACGCAACGTTTTTTGTGTTGTTTTTTTTTGTTTGTTTTTGCCCTATTTTGTTCATGCGCAGGTGTGATGAGGCGAACCGCACAATTACCTTCAGAAACGAACGGCAATCGTTGCGCGTTCAAGATGGCTGCCTTGGACTTGTGTCCGAGGGGAAATGCGACCATACGGAAATTGCCGAGCAGTTGCCTTTGGAAGTTCCGAATGTGATGTTAATAGAGGTTCTTCACGTGATGCCACGTTTCCATGACGACACGATGCCGCCATATTGGCCGCCAAAATGTCAAGCGACGTCACGGTATGAACACTGCGTCAACACACAAATCATGACGTCAAAATGTCATGACGTGACAGTTTTGACGTTCCCTAGATCATTATTTTAAAGTTGCCTAGATCATTATTTTAAGGCAGTCCTCCACGTAACGATTTTTTTGAGCAAGTTGCTCTCAATCACTCACCTGGTAATGGATTTTCTCTCATTATCTTATTCAACGCCTCCAGAACCTGGGGCAGCCGTTCAAACTGTGCTTCCCTCAGAAATCCTCCCCTCTGTAACATCCCTGGTACTGTGTTGATGTACGATATTTGAATCGGAGGCCCCGGGGTGGTACGAGGTCCAATCCACAACCTGCAAATTAAAATATGTTTTTATAGCAGCAGATACAAATACAAGCCCTAAACTCTGAGCACTTTGAGTTCGCTAGTTTTTCTCGGGTGTCACCAATTATTTTTTCTTGTCTTTGGCAATGTTCAACAAGGTTCACTTAATTTTTATGGAACACACCAATTAAAATGCAAGCACTCCTTTCAAAAATAGCATCATTCTTTTCAAAACGACTTGGTTTCTTTCTGCTACATACCTGAGACCTCGCACAAAAAATGTCAGCATGTTTCCCCTGACGATAAACATGGTGTTTTCAGCATTTAGTTGTCCTCCAGATTGATATCGGACTTCAGCACTCTCACAACTCATCACATCAATGTTAGGATTCTGCTGCAACCACTGGTTCGCACGCTGGACACAAATCCTGAAAGAGTCGATTCCCTTGAGACGACTGCTGTACTTTGGTTCATCGTGGTGCCTTGTACCTTGTGCCTTTCTAAGGACAAGTAAAGACCCCATCCAAGTGAAGTAACTTGAGATGGCCTCTTCCATACTTACCAGGGTCAATACTGCTATGGCCCTGACGGAAAACTCTAAATTCTAATACGCATACTGCTACTTGGCTCTATTGAAAATTCACACTTGCCCTCGATCCACCCAACCAAGCTTGTAGTTGTAGGCCTAATTCGAGTCCTAATTTTATTACAACTGGCGCTGACGAGTGTGTGCAGTAGGCTGTTATAGAACCGTACATGATTTGAGATCGCGTGATTTTGAGACTTTCTGAGACTTCACCTAAACAGTCATGACAGTGGCTTCATCTAAGCAGTGACATAATCTAGAGTGAATTTTCAATGTACCTGACCTAAACTAACTTACCCGAATGGTTCATACTCAGGGATTTTAAAGTTAAATATCCCAGTACTACCAGCAGAAAGTTGATTCGGCCAGAAGTCAACATAGGACAGTTTCCACGACGTCTGCTGTGGCTGACCAGACGGAGGCGGCTGATAACTCGAGGGGGGTGGTCCATAGTCAGGAGGGGGTGGTCCGTAATCAGGAGGGGGTGGACCCTTTTCTGCCATTTTTGATCACAATATTATGTGTATCTTGACGTGTAATCTCTATGACTGAAAGTGAAAAGACGAGGTCAGAGGAGTCATTGATTTTTGGTAATCACCGTAATGTCCCCCCCGCACGCACGTGCCTGATGATGATCAGGCCTACTGATCGGATCAATCAGGCCCACTGGTCCCACCACGGACGCCCACCCAGAGTTGATCGATCGAGTGCATGCTGTCTTAGTGTCGGCTATATCGAGTCCATGTGTTTCCTAAAGGAACGTCACACGATGACCATCATTGATGACGTCGTTATTTCATGTGCTGTCGCATCACGTCAGCATGGTCAGGCGTGATGTCATTTATTAGGCCTAGTGTAGCTAGGGTCGGCCTACCAACCATCCGCGTAGCTAGCCAGGCCCTTTGTCGGAGTATAATATTGACGCCAGTCAGTTTGCATCATTTTGACGTCCAGTCACATCATGATGATTTGATGACGTCAGTGGGTGGGATTCCTCTAAATGTGCAGTTCCAGTCAGTGCATTCTTTCATCAGGCAGGGCAGGCAGCAGCATGCACATTCATGCATGCATCATTGCATGCATATTGCATGCACATGCATGCAACATGACACGCACGCAGGAGAAACTTGAATTGAAGTGAACATGCTATGTTTTGGCCTTGCTGTTGTTGAAGAAAATTGAAATGAAATATATTGCGAGATCCAGATCACAACGGCACGCTGACACATGTAGCCTAAGCAGTTTGATCATGACATTCTATTTGAACAATGAAAAACGTGACAAGTACATGAATAAGAGCGATCAGGCATGACATTGAAATCAGGAAGGAAATTGACGTCAAGTGATAACCAATACTGCCACACCTAGTCTCACTGTACAGTTTGCGGTATGCAGGTGCCTGCAGCCTGGTGCAGCTACATGGTAATAACCACAATTTCAGCATGCAAGAAATGTTTGAAAAATCTTGTTCAAATAACGTTTGAAACATCAATTCAATAAAGTGTATTTCAAAATTTGGATTGAATGCTAAGTTCTTATTGTATCATTTTGGACTCTCTAAAACAATATAAGATCTATTTTGATTTACGATGAATCAATAGACGAAACCTGCAGTCAGACCGCATTCGTGCGTGAGCCTGGGTACGAGGCCAGCTAGGCTATTCATCAGTATAAGGGCTGTATTGATTTGAATACCTTCCAGCAGTCCCATATGGTCTAGTGGTTAGGATTCCTGGCTTTCACCCAGGCGGCCCGGGTTCGATTCCCGGTGTGGGAACGCAAATTTTTATTTTTTTTCCTTCACATTATTCCCTCTTTTTCTCTTTTTCTTTCCTTCTCTTGCTTCGGATTTCCTTTCATTTGTTTTTTTTCATGATTCTTGCACAATACATAGTCAATAGGCCCTAGAGTGATGAAATGTCACAGCTTGCTGTGACTCACCACCGAACAATATCTAAAGTTAAAAAAAAGTTAAAGTTCTGGGTTTATAGTCTGATATCAACAACGGTAGAGGTGTCATCCGACTTCACACTTTAACCCCAGTCTATCCTGAAACCTTTCAGTAGAACTCAGATGAGCTGCTCATTCAGCGCATACAATCTGAGCATTTCCGACCGGTACCCATTTATACACCTGGGTGGAGAGAGGCCAGTAAGGCAAAGAGACCTGCCCAAAGTCTCACGCCAGCAGCGGGATTCGAACCCGGGATCCTCTGACCGCTAGTCGGAGGCCCGAACCACTACACCACCGTGGCGCCTTAGGGGGGCGGGCACAATATGGCAGCTGATCTAGGCCTAGAGAATGAGATTTTCCTTGACCATGAAGTAAACACAGAACACATGTTTGTAAAAAAGATGAAGATAATTTTATTGTTATAATAAAAAGTTAAAATTCTGAGCAGTTATTCCACTCCAAAATAAGTATCCTACAGTGGTATAAAAATAAATAAAAGTACCAAGCATGTGGAATGTTTTCCATAAATGGAGAAACAAAAGTTCAAGCATAAATTAAACATTCATTCAACAATTCATCTGCAGATGCAGGCAATATCACACAATCTACACAATCTACTTTACCCTTTCATTGCCAAGGCAATTTCTTTAGAAGTAAATAATCCAACCCATGGAGGTATAAAATAAGCCTTATTTTATACATCCACTCGGCATACGTCCTACCTAAAAGGCCAATCAAGAAATTACATTTATAGTTTCTCCCCAGCTATTTTTCACAATTTGATGAGGGTTTTTTTTCATTATTCATTATTTTTTTCATGGAAAATTTCAACCCTTTAGGCACACACTAACTGGCATTTACAAACTGATTTTATGCCGAAAATGTGTTTTTTGGAATTAAAACCAAATCAGAAATGGCAATTTGTGCTGTGTGAGAGCTGTAAATATGACATACAAGCTTACGTGGGCTTATTGNTGCCATTTTCTTTAAATAATGAAATTTTGGAATAATGAAATTTTTTGATGAGGGGCCAAAATCACATGCGGAGCGGGGACAAGAAATTATAAATGTAATTTCATTGGCCTCGATTGGGAGTCTCTTTGTGAAGTCACTTTTTCAGGTGGCTTGCTTGTGGTATGCCATATTGTGCCCGCCCCCCTAATAATATTATGTAACTTGGACTGGAAGAGCCAAGCCTACCGGTCGCAACAGCAACACCATGTAGGACAAGACACAATAGCCCAAGACACCAGGTAGGACGCTGGCTGTTACAATTGAAAAGTATTCACTGAGAGCTTTCCAATGAATACCAACATGACTGGTTTCATGTGAGGTGTGGATCCAGAGGGGCCCCGCCACTTCTGGCCAACAAATCAGTAAAATCAACTGTGAAATTCTGGAATTTGGAGCAAATCTTTGAAATTCACCGCAGATTTCAATGTTTGGCAGCACAGGGTGCCCCTCTTTTCCCAAACCCTGGATCCACCCCTGCAGGTGAATGTGTCAAGCTGTCATTTTCTTTTATATTGGCCTTGCCAGTGAAAGGGTTAATATCAAAGCTACTAACACAACCTTTGAAACTAAACAATATCACACCTTTTTATAGTCACACTGGGTAGTGTGTTTTTTTCAACCAATAAGAGTCAGTGTTGAAAATGTTTGACAACCTTCAGGATAAGACACAAGTCAAGTCTGAAAGGAGCCCATCCTAACATCTGGTGTAATGCATCAGTTGCAATTTACCGACTCCTGTGGTCGGAGCGATGGTAAGCACCAATGGTAAGCCAGACTGCAGACAGGTGCGTCGCAATGCTGCATCGCACACCGGTGTGGCTGGGCTAATGATTAAATAGGAGCAGTCAGCCACGCTTATTGCCAAAAGACGGCAGCAATGTTCTAGTGGACCAATACAATATAAAATTCTTCTGATTGGCATTCAATCAAGCATGAATGGGTCCGCTAGGCATTGAATTGGGCCGTAGTGACACCTATTGGTCAACTGACTGACTGCTCCTATCATTGAACATGTTTCAAAAGAATATCTGCACATTGACATCAAAGAAAATGACCCTAAAATTAAAATAACAATAAATCGCGCCTAATAAATGGAACTAAAGTAGAAGAATTTACTATTTACATGGAATATACACTGAAAACTGAGCAATTAAAATAACGGATTTGTTTACCTCTTAGTAACCATGGAAACTGGTTCACAGAACAACAGACGGTTACACTCGGCTTGGAGGAATTATACTTGATGTCAAGTATAATTCCTTGGAGGAATTATACTTGATGTCAAGTACAATTCCTTGGAGGAATTATACTTGATGTCAAGTATAATTCCTCCAAGCACTCGGACACACTTTCAAACTTTTTAACACAGGCACAAAGTTCCTGTACATGGCAAGATTAAGTTTATTTCTAACAAATTGGACCCAGATTTCATCCGGCGTCATGAATGGACTCCTGGAGCAATTATGTCAACTTGGCTGATAAACTGGTAACGCTGGTAGCACAAACAAATTCATGTCTGTGAGATTGTGTGCCGTGCTGCAGACATGAACTCGGCACAGAGATGACGTAGCACACAGGTTCCAGCTCACCAAGACGATCTAGATGAAGTTTCTGTCTGCGTGCTACATGTGCGTGCTACCTGTGTGTTCATGATCATCACTAACACATGAATCGACCATCATTCCAACAAAGATCGTGGCCTACTAGTTCTCCCACATGACATCGTGGCCGTTCATTGTTCAAGCATGATATAACACTACCAAACACATCCTATCACCCGCTTAGCGTGTCAGCGGCCATTCAATGGTATTAAACTTCTGATGATATACCCCGGTAGGGTATGAAATAGAAATCGGGTTTCTAAGGTGAAAGACATTGCTTCCTACCTGATGATATAGGGTGACGACTGTTAGACCACCATCTTTGTTGGAAAGGTCGATATCGTCATGCAAACAGGCATTGAAACAATAACATTTATATGATAACAAGCAAAATAAATATGGAAGAAATAAATTTAACAATCAATCACCCATAGAATAAATTAAGTGAAATATCAATACTATAGTTGATAAGTTCTGTAAGCATTCATATATCTCTAGAGTCTGATCATCACAGGTTTTATAAAGGCCTGTTTCCACTGGATTCCGCCGTGGTTTGCGGCGAGCGGAGCGGATTTCACAGGCATTGGGATATTTAACACGCCATGTATTGTTAAACCATCAAAGGATTATCCAAATACCTGTGAAAACCACACAGCTCGCCGCAAACCACAGCGGAATCCGCTGTGATGAAAACAGGTCTTTAGAGTTGATAAGTTCTGAAAGCGTTCAGGTATCTCTGGAGTCTGATCATCACGGGTTTGTAACTGACCACATTATGGCCGATTGATGGCTGTCAACTTGGGAAGACAATAGAGGGAGCACTAAGCCAGCAGCACACTAGGCGTTGTCGCAACATACCTAATCGCCACCGATCTTCTGACCAGGCACCAAAGATGAGGCGATATCCGTTTGGGTATTGTTTGATATGAGGCGAGAAGATTCCACGCATCGCTGACCAGCGCATCCCTGGCATCAACAACAGATTTTGCTGGGTGGCGATTAGATCGCTTGTGATATTACCTGCCGTGCTTCCTGCTTTACGGAGATACATGTATCTGATATTACTATATTTCTAAATCAAATCTAACACTTTTCACAACATACATCCGAAAATTGGTATACATGTATTTCTGGGTTGATATTCATAGTATTGCACAAATATAGTATTGTGGCCAAACATTGGTCAGCAGGATCTGTTAAATCAGCAGTCTGTTCCCATATTTGTAACACACAGTCCGTCTCTGCTACGCTTTTTAACATCCATTATATCACGCTTCCTCTATCATAGATTGTAAACTACATGTATCTATAAGTAACATTTGCATAGGGTAGAACAGCCTATGGCCTGGCCCTACTTGTTTTTTGATATGATGATGTTTGATCCAATAATGGTCAAAATTTGTATAATTCAGCAAATCCGCCATGAGTCTTGTCCCAGTATTTGATTATTTTACAGAAATTACTTGTTCTATTTTGATATCATGGTGCAAACTATATCTGATATGACAACTACATGTATAAACTAAGTGGTCTGGTAATATATACCTCTGGGAATTCGTGACACGCCAAACAAATAGTAACCATTAGACCTGCAAAGGCCCGAACAGTGCCACGACATGCTCATCTCAGTATCTGGGAATACTGAACAACATGAGGAGCCCTGATACCCTAGTGGTTATCACATCCGCTCAGCAAGCAGTAGGTCCTGGGTTCAAATCCAGCCCAGGCCACATGGGATAAATCATCCCTGGCTTCTCAGTCCATCGCATGGGACAGTAAGCCGTGGCACCTTGTCCCTTGTGTCTTTGCAAGGGCAAGTAAAAGACCCCATCCAAGCGAGGAACATGAGTAGCTTGAGATGGCCTCTTCCATACTTACCATGTTTACCAGGGCCAATAATGCTAGGGCTTCAGCCCTGATGGAAAGATCTAATACAAATACAAAATACTCAAACTGTTACATTGTATCTCAGCTGTAACAATGGTAACCCAAGCATTTGCTAGGACTGAAGGCAAATCCTGCAGATCCATCAGGAGTCCAGCATCACTCTCCATGATGTCCTCTCTGACGATGCATCATTACTTGAAGACTCCCTCTTTCTTAATCTGTTTGAGTGCAGCATGAATGCGAGTGTGGAGGCGATTCTCAAAGTCGTAGTCTTTGTACTTGTCCTGGAAGAGAAAATAAATAATCCTCAAAGATAGCACGAGTTAAGGAAGCTTCTAGAATACGGGCCTTATACTCTCAGCATGTTCAAGACAATGATCACATGATTTTGGATGACGGGCGCTACCTATCTATTGCATCAGACAGTATCAAAGATTCTTCATGAGCGGTGACGAAGGGAGGGAGCGCTGATCTATTGGGTAAAATCAAAAATAGATAATATCTATTTTTGGTAAAATGAATCTATTGGGAGACGATATACAGGACAAGGTTCATTTTGGTTCCCGAAGCCACCGCTAGGGCTAGAAGGCTTCACTGTTGGCTGCCATTTTGTCGGTGATGTCATTGTAGGAGTCCATTTTCCTGTAAAATTTCATTCTCCCCCGGTCTAAAAAATGGCAACGATTTTGAGCTTTTGCTACAGATCTGCAACACATACAAACATTCTCATCTAGAAACTTCCTCGGTGTTGCCATTCCGCACGATTCGACATGTTCGATTACATTTAGCAACCACATGGCAACGGGTACCCCATTCTTAAAATAATCCATGATGTCAACATAATGATCTATATTATAGATCCATGACAACTTTTATGCCACAAAGATGGCAGCTAGTGCCGAAGCCTTCTAGCCCTAGCGCTGGACAAGGTTTAAAGTCAGGGTTGCTCTCCTGTGAGTTGGTGAGGATGGAGGGAATAAACTAGGATTAAAGCGAGAGGTCTGGAAGCAGAATGATGGAACAAACATCAAACAACAAACATCAAATATGACGTCTAGGGTTTCATCCAAGAAAGCCCTGTCTCTGACTGACTCTGCCCACAGCAGTAGCACATTGCTTTTAAAGGCATGTTTACACTTTGGTCTCGCGTCAGCGACTGTCCACTGTTGAGCAATGGGGACTTTACTGCCTTTACCTGTCCTAGAACGTCACAAAATTTGACGTCACAGACGTAAGCCATGGCCTCCACATCATTATGGATGACGTCATGCCGTGCATATCTTCTTTGTGACGTCAAATTTCATGACGTTCTAGAACCGCTAACTGGTGGTGGCCTCTAACGGCAGGAAAGTCTCTCACTGAGATGACGGCAGACAGTCACCGACGTCACTTAATCAACGTGAAAACCCGCCTCGGGACTGTGTGCAGAATGACCAGAGAACAGGTTGCATGCAAATCAACGTTGAACTTTACATACACTGAGTTGACGTGTTTAGATTTAACTTGTAAAGTCGACTCGCTGCCAAGATCCGCAGACTTAAACGATTTTCCAAAGGAAAACCTTCGGGTGACTCCTAGAAAAAGCAAAGTTAACTCAAGTAAGGTTAGCATGTTAAGCAAACTAAATTAGACAGGGTTTTTGATGACTTAAAGGGACCCTACAGGCAGCCTCCTCATAGGCATTTTGATGTGCTCATTACACCGATCGGTTGTCATGAGAATCTAACTCTGACATGTATTGCAAGTAAAACTTCACTAAACATCAACATTTGAGGCAAAATCCATAGATTATCATTTGCTAGCGCCACCTGTGATGAAGTGATGGTACTGATATGAGCCTAATCGATAGCTGCCTATACAGTCCCTTTAATAGTTAAAACTACACCAGTGTTTAAATCAGATGTGAAAATATATAAGACAATCACAAGGGGGGGTTGAAAAATCCTAGGGTTGTGTATAGCCACACAAAAAACTCTGGTTACAGGTTCAAGTTAACCGACTCATGGTTGCAGGTTCACATCAGCAGACCATGGTTAAGGTTCCAGTCAGTTGACCATGGTACTATTACAGGATCACATTAGCTGACCATGGTTACAGGTTCACATCAGATGGCAACGGTTACATGTTCACATCAGAGGGCCAAGGTTACAGGTTCACATCTGCTGGCCATGGTTACAGACCCACATTAACGGACCCATCCTGTAACACGCTGCCAGAGCCGCATGACTTTAAAGTGTGTCATGTCAGTTGCTGTAGCATAACTAATGGTGAGTTCTTATATAGCGCTTCATAGCGTATTACGCTCTCTAAGCGCTTCACACATTATTACCCCAGCCTATGATTCAGAAACCTTTCTGTAGAAACCAAAGGGCAGCCACAATATAGCGCACACGATGGACATTTCAGGCCAGTTGAGAGTTACAGAGTGGCACGGCTGGGGATCGAACCCGCGATCGAAACCACAGCCCTAACCATTATGCCACCACGCTCCCATAACTGACACTTCACTCCTCAAGTGAATGTTAAATGAGTGCAGACCATTCTACAAGTTGCCAAATCCATCATGATAATCTGTGATAAGCACAAATAGACCAACTGCCAGAGAAAAGCAGCGAAGAAAGCCACTTAAAGTATAATGGTGCAAATGTATTAACTTCAACCATTTGGATACAATAAGATCTAATCTGAGCCGGTCGAAAAAAACTGTCGGATGTCGTGTTTGAGGAAAGTATTAATGGCCTTGGTGAAACCACACATTTCAATGCCTGAAATGCACTTCGTAACAGGTAAACAGTAGCAGGTCAATGCAGAGGCAATCTGGCAACTCTTGTTGATCATTCAGTGACATCCGCCGAGTTTTCCTAGACCGCCACACATAAAAAGATAGAATGTAAAATGACGTCACATGTTTTCAGACGAAGTAAATACGGCAGACTGAATAAAAAGAAGACCATACACAGAAGCGACTGAAGATCTTAAAATTAAAATCATCCACTCCTTAGTTTATAAAGTATTGTTAATGTTATGATGACTACATGAATTAACCTCTTAGGACTGGATTAGTTACAAAAGGGCTAAAGTCTTTATCAAGAGCCATAACCACAATAGATGGGTTGTAGCTGGAAAGCTCTTGGTGAGCACTTTCCAAAGACAGCGATAGTTACAAAGTCAATGACATTTCTGAAGTAGATCATGATGCATTCCTCACTAACAAATCTAGCTTCAGTCCTAAGAGAGTTTGTAATGGATAAGCCGTGCATATAGAATCATAAACTGACTTTCCTCTCAAATCAAGTCCAACAGATCAACATACCTTGGATTTCATAAGACATTCCTTCCCCCTCTGTGCGGTCTGAAATTAAAATATCAATTTGTATATAATATCAATTTGTATATAATATCAATTTGTAGTACATGTAAGACGTGCTATGAAGAATGGTGCGATGAAAGTGGTGTGTCCCTTGAAACTTGGCCTACACACTACTAACATGACTTTACAGGGACGGATCCAGGATTTCGGGAAAGAGGGGGCGCACTGTGCTAGAAACATTGAAATCTGCGGTGAATTTCAATGATCTGCTCCAAATTTTAGAATTTCATGGCCGATTTTACAGATTTGTTGGCCGAAAGGGGGGGGGGGGCGTGCGGCGGGTGTGCCCCCCTTGGATCCACGCCTGACCTACACACTACAGAAGCTCTCATCGAGTAGGGAACTGCTAGGCCTGAGGGGACTAGTGCCTTACCTCTGGGTGGGACGCGTAGAGTGTACCGAGTAGGGAACTGCTAGGCCTGAGGGGACTAGTGCCTTACCTCTGGGTGGGACGCGTAGAGTGTCCCGAGTTCAAACCAAGCAAATGGTGCGACATGACCGTCCTCTTTGTGTTGTGGTTGAAGAGAGATGGCTTCCTCTAACGATGTCACAGCTGCCTCTGTTCTCTGGAGCTGTTTCTGTATGCCACCCTCGACCAACGCTCGCAGGTGGAAGTACGATTTCTCTTTTAATTTATCACATTCTGAAAATATACGGTGGAAATGGAAACTATCACTGAAGGCCGAGTTGTCGTGGCATCCTCTCAGACAATTATTTTACCTAAACTTTTGTGCCCACGGCCCACTTGGCCAGTTTAGCGTGCCAGCGGCTATTGAATGTTATTTACTTCTGACGTCATATGGTGAGAAATTTTAGACTGCCATTTTTGTTGGAAAGGTCGATATAAAGCTTCATATTATCATTATTTCACATGCTTACCAGCTAACATGGCCTCAAGGTATTCAGGGGTACACGTCGGGAGAGCATTCCACAAATAAAGTACCTCCAGTCCGAGAATAATGATCTGGTCCTGAGTCGGTGGGTGTTTATTTAAGTACTGAGACTGAAACGAAATGGTGACATCATTCAAGCAAGTCATGTTCACACTGACTTTACGGACACAATTATTTGATATTTAAGGGACCCTACAGGTGGCCTCCTCGTAGCCATTTTGATGTGCTCATTACACCGATCGGTTGGCATGAGAATCTAACTCTGACATGTATTCCAAGTAAAATACACTAAACATCAACATTTGAGCCAAAATCCGTAGGTTGTCAGTTGCTAGCGCCACCTGTGATGAAGTGACCGCACTGATATGAGCCTAACAGCTAGCTGCCTGTAGAGATGCTGTTCGTGTGGAGATCCAGAGCGGGGCGCATCTCCCCTTTTGGCCAACAAATCTGTAAAATGGACCCAGAAAGTTTGGAATTGGACACAAATTTCAATGTTCCTAACACAGGGCGCCCTCTTTTCTCAAATCCTGGATCCACCCCTGCTGTTCAACGCAGAAGTTTTCTTGTACGATTCGGCTCTCAATGGGCAATTCACCATTGTTGGTTTTTAGGACTGATCTGAAAATCAACCCCACAAACAACTACGATGATCCATCATCTCACCTTTCTATGCACAAAGTCTTCAATCTGATTGTTTTTACGTTTTGCCATGGCAGGGATTCCCCTGAAGATGGTGTAAGCTGTGTTGAGATCACCCAAGGCGCCATGGCACACTAGAAAACAGAAAAAAAATGTTTCTATCACATGAGAACATGAGGTCATGGATGTGATAATGGCTGCCGAATGTCTGCCGAATGATTCTTTTGAACAGTACATATGGCAGTTGTCAGCTTGACTTTCAAAGGTCTGCACCCCGTACTTACACGCTGTGAGGTAGGCATAATGAAGGTCTGCACCCCGTACTTACACGCTGTGAGGTAGGCATAATATGATTTCGACCATCTCGACTCTTCCTTTAACCTGAAAACAAATAAATAAAAACTTAAGCACACGACATCCGACTCAAGTTTACAAACTTCTAAATGGCTGGCGATGACATCAAAACTATCACTTCATGACATTTTGACATTAGCATCTGTGTGTTGACACTGTGTTCATACCGTGATATTACCCGGTACTTGACATTTTGATGGCCAATATGGCGGCATCGTGTCATTTCAGAAATGAGACGACACGTGAATTGTGATGTGACGTGAAGAACCTATACTTACCTGGTGAAACAATCCAAGGCTTCTTTCCAGTTGAGTTTCATCAGACATCCCCAACCAATTTCATAAAGACATATGAGTTGTATCTCACGTTGATCAGCAGCGGCCTCCAAAGCCATGTTGTATGTTATCAACGCGTCCTCCACCTGGCACTGAAAAATAATATTTGCAATTTACGTGCACTTCTGATTACGAGTCGAAATTATTCTGCCACAAAGTTACGGCATTTTACGATTTGCAAACGTCTATCAAATCATTTTTATCAAGGATTTCTACAGTGGACTGCAATTCATTCTCGTAGTTGAAGCCGGAGATGGAGACGGAAAGTGTGCAACCTATCTATTGAATGCTGGCCCCTCCCTTCCCCTGGGTTCACCCCCGCTCCTCACCCTCAGTCGCAAAACTCTTGCTTTGAAAAAGAGAAAAAGAGCTGCGTTTGGGAAACTGTCTTCACTTTTCTTCAAGAGAACGCTGGCGTCTTCGACACCGGCGAGGATGTTCCCGCCGTCGAGGGAGAAGAACGATCGTAGGAGGGTATGGTACCAGAGGAGGCTCAGACTGAAAATCAGAAATGAAAAAGAGGTTAGATCCATGGGACTGGTCACACACACCATCAACATGGACGGACGATATAGAACCGGTCTATAAGGAGCCCTGGAACATGTAGCCTAGTGGGTATCATGTCCGGTTAGCGAGCGGCAGGTCCTGGGTTCGAATCCAGCCCATGCCATGTGGGATTAATCATCCCTGGCTCTTCACGTCTGTCGCATGGGACAATAAGCCATGGTGTCTTGTACCTTGTTCCTTTACAAGGGCAAGTAAGGAACCTCATCCAAGTGAGGAACATGAGTAGCTTGAGATGGCCTCTTCCATACTTACCAGGGCCAATAATGCTATGGCTTCGGCCCTGGCAGAAAAATAATACAAACAAATACAGGTCTAGCAAATTGCACTGCCCTGCCTGGCAGAGAGTCGGGGCGTGTCTCGACGATAGATGATTTGACCCTTCAGGAATAAACACAAGTTATTGTTGTCTACTTCTGATAATATGGAATGATTCGTCTTGCACTGCCCTGCCTGGCAGAGAGTCGGGGGGTCTCGACGATAGATGATTTGACCCTTCAGGAATAAACACAAGTTATTGTTGTCGACTTCTGATAATAATATGGAATGATTCGTCTTGCGTCCACTTACGTCGCAAACGGAGCCTTCATATCCGAACTGTTACTGGAGAATTCCAGCGCCTGCACGCCAGCCTCGCGATCTCCCTCAAATCCTAAGAACTCAATGATCTTAAGAATCTTCGGTGGGACGCAGGACATACACAACATGAGAAGACCGTAACCAAAACTAACAGAGCCCAACAATCGTTCAATCGTCTCCAACGGGAGTGACGAGTGATCTATCTCCTCCTCCATCTTGGCCATTTCCCCCGCATCTGGCATCGAGTAATTCCGCGTCATTTTTTTTCTCCCACTTCCATTCATCTTCATATTCGGTGTTCCGTCCCCTTTTTTAGCGTGTTCGTAAAGTCGACTGATTTCTTTATACGTTTTTTCATATATTTTCCACGCTTTTCTCATTGTCCAGCCCCCCTTTATAAAACTAGGCACGTCTTGGTTGAGGAATGTTAGGAAGGCTTGGAAATGTAAACAGTCCGCCACGATGATTGTGCGTTGCAGGCGTTCCTCAAGAGTGAAGACGGGTTTCTGGAAGCAAATAACAAAAGAATAAAGTCTCGCTGGCCAATGCGACCCGATCTAGCAAAAGCAGGCGCAAGTCGCAACCGAGGAAAGGGTTAACGGCCTTATAATACAATAGCTGAAATGTACGTCTCTGCAGGTTTACAATAGTAGTGGACAGCAGTGATAATAGTTGAGTAAACTGATGACCAGTGATGATCACCTGTGACAAGCGCCTACTTTTGTTTTGCCCGATCACGTCAGACATGTGACATGTGACCCTCCGCTTCAAAACCAGTGTTGAGTTGCATGGAAAATGAGCACTGCACAAACCTTGGAGCACTGGTCAAAGAAAGTCGTGCCAATCACTAAGGTTTGTATTTCTCCGAATCTCACCTCAGATTTTTTGATAGAGAAAGTGTTCTTCACAGAATGTTCTCAGAATCTCACCTCAGATTTTTTGATAGAGAAAGTGCTTCACAGAATGTTCTTAGAATCTCACCTCAGATTTTTTGATAGAGAAAGTGTTCTTGACAGAATGAAGGAAGCCAGTATGAATATCACATCGTTTCTCTGTCTCCTGGAGGGATTTCTTGGCCTCTGAGAGCTGTTCTTCTTCAAATGTCATGATTCCTCGCTGTAGTAAGAAAAATAAGGCAACTTAAAGCCCCTCTATCAGGGCTTTAGTAGGAAAAACAAGGCAACGTAAAGCCCCTCTATCAGGGCTTTAGTAGGAAAAACAAGGCAACGTAAAGCCCCTCTATCAGGGCTTTAGTAGGAAAAACAAGGCAACTTAAAGCCACTCTATCAGGGCTTTAGTAGGAAAAACAAGGCAACTTAAAGCCCCTCTATCAGGGCTTTAGTAGGAAAAACAAGGCAACTTAAAGCCACTCTATCAGGGCTGTAGTAGGAAAAACAAGGCAACTTAAAGCCCCTCTATCAGGGCTTTACATAATGTTGGAGGGCAAAAAAGTGTCACGCTCTTCTCTTCAGAATTTGAAAGAGTATTTTCACTGTTCAAAGGAGTATTCCATAGTAAAGTACCGGTATTCCAAACTGATAAATCTCAAGGAGTATTTCACCCTTTCTGTTCTGGAATGGAGGAGTATTTTGAGATTTCAAGGAGTATTTTAAGCAAATACTCCTCTTATCTTAAGCCCTGCTCTGTGTAAACATTGGCGCAGTGGTGATCACTCTTAATTCAGAAACATTTTTTGGGATGATCATCATGAACTATCTGAATCAAAGATTGACTCAGAGCTGCTGCATTGTCAAAAACTTACCATAAATGTGACAAAACTGTCACCAAAACTGAGCAATGGACTGACTTGCCTGAAAAAAGAGAAATGAAAAATTTCTGATCTGAGATGCGATTTCTGGGCGGGGCCCATAAAGGATACATCTGGATCCCCTGCTATCACTCTTTCTGTTCTTCTTCACAATCCTGATGGTAATTGATCGGGACCAAAGCCAGGGGCCCCACAGCACAAGGAGGCTTACTCAGTAAAGTTACTGCCCATCAAGATCCCCATTTTTTAAAATTTTACATCATGTGCCTTACATGTAGCTCCATGATCCTAGGCACAAAAAACCTTTAAAATCTTATCATCACTCTCACAGCTATCTACTCTCAAAGTTACAATATTTGACAACATTGCAAATGACATCTTATACATTGTATTGTATACCGATATCACAGGCCTATTCTTGGTAACCATAGTAACTGGTATAAACAACAAAAAGCCAACAGAATGTCATGGACAGTTTTACAAGCAAAGATTATGTAACACGCACTTGTACTTTCTAAAAAGTTTCGCGGCATCTTCCATTCCATTATTGAGCAACATGTAAACTCCTTTGGTGGCCAGCTCGGATTCCTGCTCGGTTGACAATTTGCTGTTGAGAGATGACCCAGTTGGACTTGGAGTATCTGCCGCTTCGACTCCATTTGTAGCAGGTTCTGAGGCGTCGATCTCTAAAGTAGCGCATTCAGCCATGGTTTATGGACAGATGCAACCGTCTGAGGCAAATACCATGGATACAGACGTCTTGGATGGAAGTTATTTAAGATTTTGATGGCGAAAAATGACAAATCGGAGGTGGCTGTCCACCATTTTGGACAAGTATCTGGGTTGGTAAGAGAACATCAAGGAAATTTGGATATTAAAATTCTATCCTGGCTACATCAGTTCTAATATCAAATATTCCTTAAACTGTTAGTAATCGAGTTGAAATCCTTTGAATAAAGATTATATTGCACTAGTTGACTCTCTTGTGATCCAAATTGAAGATACTCGGGAAATCACAAAGCCTAATTTCCATGAGGTTCTCTCAAAAGTGCACCTGCACTGACCCAGTTTTTGACTTCATCCGAGGGTGCTGAAAGCCTGTTCTCTCAGAATTTATCGTTTTAAGACCGCTTAATTGTCAAAAACGGTAATATATTCTTGCCAGTGTTGTAAAGTACAGTATGGATGACTTTATAAGTGAAAAATCGGCGTTTAAGTTGGCTCCCGTGCTTAGTATGCGGTCTGTATGTACTTAGGCCCAGGCCTGGGCGACTTTCCTAGTGTGTCAATAGAGGGCGTTCGTGTCTTCTCTCGTTTAGGCCCCATATCCAGTTTTTCAGAATTTCTTGAATGGAACTTGAAACAAAAATGAATGGTAGCCAGCAGCAGATGTTAGTTTCATGGTGAGTATCGCTATTAAGCTAAAGCAAGCCCTAGGCCTGCCTAAGCGTGCTAAGGCACATCACAACGTCATGACATAGGGCCTATGCCGATCTTTCTTGAAATTTGTCAGGAGTTGGGGTTCTCACTAAACTGGCACGTTCTTTCTCATCTTGACTTATTTCAGGCTGCTTGCAGAATTTCGAGAATCACCGGAAAAGGAGGTTGAAGGGAGGGATGTGTATGCCAAGTACGTGAATGCATTATCCAATGGAAAGCCTGTTGAGACTGCCCGTGTTTTCTTCAAGAAATTTTGCTGCATTTTTCCAAATATAAGTAAATGGACAACCTCGAGAGTTGTTGATGGTGGTCGCCAAACTGTTTATGTCTACAGAGGAATAGGGCACAAAAGGAAGAACCCGCTTTTCGAAGAGGAAAGGACTAGTGATGAGATTCAGGCCAACATAATTCATTACATCAGCCAAAAATCATGTGGATTTTTAATCGGAAAACCAAATGTTGATGGAAAATTCACATTTTTTCTGACCACCAACATCACATGTAATGGCAATAATGTTGTGAAAAAAGTGACAGTTGATTTCATCAGCGGCAAAGTTGACGTTTGTATTCGAGGCAAATCGATTGATCTGAAAAGACTCCAAGTCAGTGACAGGGCTCCAAAAACACTGAATGAAGCGTATAGTCTGGTTCAGGCTGTGAAGAGACTTCGGATTTGTCTGGGAAAGAATGTTGACAAAAAAACACAAACTCTTCTAACTTCTGCTCTGCAAGAGAAAGTTTTGGTGACAGGCGATGAAAATGTTCGTTCATACGTGCGAGTCAGATGCTGTAGAGAAGTGCTTTCATTCGCTGCAGTCGGGGAAAAGTGTGAAGCTTGTCAGAAGCTGAAAACGTGATGGGCCTAGATACAGATCACAGCAATCAAGTGGTAATCATGGCCAAAGTACGATACAACTTTTCATCTCGAAATGACTTGTGTTCAGAATTTCCAACAAAAGTGTTGTTTTCCCAGTTCCTGGGCCACCAGTATGATTAATACAGCTCTGGAAAAATTATTAGACCACCTCTGTTATTTCCACTTATTTATAGTCTGACCCAATCAACCCATGGAGCAATGGAATGCGGAAGATGGAAATGTGACATGTATTTGCGGTTTTAGTAATCTGCCAAAGCAGTCCGCATGACTGGCGTCAATTATACAAGGAGCTAATAGGCTGTTCACAATCTCACAAGTGATTGGGTGATTAAAACTGTGTGGTCAACCACCGCGTTTAGATTCATTACTCCCGCATTCCATATTGCTCCGCGGGCCGATTGGGTTAGACTTTACCACTAAATAGGTCTGTAAATGAAAAGTAGGTTGAATAGAAACAAAGACCCAAAAGAAACAAAGCCCCACCACCCAAATGGGGCTTTGTTTCTATTCAACCTAAACTTTTCACACGTCCTTGTTTGCACAGGGTTTCCTTACCTCAGATCTACCGTATACTAGTATGTATACTCGGTAATTGGGATCCAGCTCATTCACTTCTGGCATGTGTGTAATCTCTACTAGAAAGTGCCTGAGAAAGACCCCGGTTGGGGTCGAAAATTTGCAAAATTCAGACGACTTCTGTTTTATCATTCTGATAATTTGATGTCATGGATGAAAAAAATTTAAAGGTCTCACGCTAGTCACGGTGTCTGCAATTCAGCGATTATCAATTTTGTTGTATTGTCTTGCTTTCAGATTTCACCGAAGATGGACGTCACAAACTCACCTGTTGGGTGCATTGAAAATGAGGAAGAGATGAAACAGAAATCCCGATCATTTCTCCGGGAGCGTTTTTTACGAGCAGTGACGGGTCTGACTGGAAAAGCCATCGAAGTTTCTATGCACGAAAAAACGACTGTTTATGCAGTGTTTGGGTCAAGTGACATTGAACTGCAGCAGATTCAAGTAACGGACCTGGCGACGGCTATGGGTAGGATGCCGAATGCTTTGTTACGGACGTCGGATATCCTGTCGTTCAAAGTTCACTTGGATTCACCGCCAGTCATGCCAGTGTGAAAGATTTTATGAAACATTATCAGGCATTATGGTGATTATGTAACCATGGTAACTGCTTGAAGTACCACAAATTTCCTGCACCATTGTCTGGTGAAGAAAGAATCAACGAATGAGTTCAGATTCGAGAATGATTCATTATCTGGGGAAGGTGGAGATCGGATCCAGACAGGTCACTTGTGATAATGTTCATGACGTTCGGATGGATTGTTATAGCTGGGTAGCAGAAGGAAAAATCATGGAGGCTAATTTTTGCTTGGGGCATTTCCCCTTTAAGATCTGGGTCATTGCACGTGTGGTGGGGTTGCGCTTGGGCGGATAGGAGGTGGTCATCTGCAGAATAAATTCCATGAATTTCACACTAAGGGCCGATATGATTTCACAAAGGGCAAGACACGTGTAACTTGATGACTATGCACATATACAACTTCCACCATGCATCTGATGAAGTACACTCAATTAATTCAGTGGTCTCGGCCTCCGCTCGAAGCTGTCACCCTCAACCACTGAAACATTTGGTGCCAAAGTCCGTTTCTGAACACTAGGTGTCACTACCAGTTGCGCGGGAAAAACCAGCCAATGACTGATCAGCTTTCAAACAAGCTTTGGCCGTGTTGTTTCTGTGGACGCAACCACGGCAATCCAAGAACATGCTGAATACAAAGTGCTTACACCGCTGTTCTGTCCCACATCGGGTCATATGTGACGTTGAGTATGTTAACTTTTCATTTCGGAGTGAATGTGTTCAAAAAAGTGGTGCAAAATAGCACAAAAAGCCCCGAATATACAGCTACGGCCACTCGATACTTGTCACGTGACCAATGCAGCCAATAAGAAAATGTTTCATGTTTTCCTTAGTTACGCGAAATACTGGTCGCTGATTAGTTGATGACATTTTGCGCCATCTAGTGTAGAGAAACATGATTTGGCCCCATCTGTGCCAGTGGTTGAGAGCGTATAACTAGTATTAAGCTCGAGGCCA
>NMRB01000253.1:35640-47269 GCA_002633025.1 Notospermus geniculatus | reverse complement strand
CCGATGCTACCTTCGCACGGCATCCTGTCGAAAAACGAACGGAGGCCTTTGTCACTGTTGCAACAAAACAAAGCTACATTCTGAATATAATTCCATTTAATTTTACAAAACAGATGTACCGGTACCGTACATTACATAATTGGTCACAACAAATATAGAGAAGATGCATTTTAACCTTTGAACCTAAAAAGACTCGGTAGCAAATCGCTCGCATCCTGCACAACATATAAGCCGTGGTTACACTACATAGAAATCCCCGGATTTTTTGACACCCGGGTCTAGCCCGGCTCTGAAAAATCCCTCCTGAGGCCCGGTGCCCGTCAACACTACTCACATTTTGTGACGGGGACCTAAATTATAAGCCCTCCAAAACCCGTTCGAGCTCGGAGGGGATTATTACACCGCGTTTTTAACAGGTGTTGACAGAAAAAAACCGGGTTCGACACGGGTTTTTTATGTAGTGTAACAAGGGATATAGATTCCATATACATGTACAACAAGGTAGAAAGAGAAAAGATGTTTTTGTAGAAGAGAAACTGGTAAAAAAGAAATAGTGTGTGTAAAAAATAAAGAAAGAAGTGAAAGAAGTATTAGACGTTTCCAACAAAGATGGTGGTCTAGGCCTAATTAACGTCGTTCATTGTCCACGCATGATTTTAGACTACCAAAAGTATCCTCTAAGACAATTACTTTACCTATCTTTTTTACCCATGGCCCGCTTGCGAAAAATTCCCCGCCCACTTGACCGGCTGGTTTCCACCGAACGCGATGCGTTGACGCGCGCGGCAAAGTCCTATTTTCCGCCGCACTGCACGCAAACAAACGTAAATCGCGCGCGTTGCCCTGTCGCACGCGGCGCGTTGCCCTGTCGCCCGCGATATCGCGTTCGGCGGCCTTTACAAGCGTGCCAGCGGCCATTGAATGGCATTATAAAGCTTCTGACGTCATATGATATGTGAGAACTGTTTGACCGCCATCTTTGTTGGAAGTCAAAGATGTATCAATACACCAATTGGTGTATTGTTATAGAAATCAGTCAAAGAAGTTATAATAGTCTGACAGTGCGATAGAAATAAGTCAAAAAATATAGTCACTGTCTTATAACCAAGGTAGAGTCGGTGTTTAAAGAAGTAAAATATGTGTATGTGTATTTTTGAAGTACGGAAGTACGTCAGAAATGTCATTGCAGGGCTATGCCTATAAACGGAACAGTTCATATTTCACATAAGAGATCGAGGACAAAATGAACTCCATTTTCGCACTTCCCCTCTAGGCCTAGGCCTACGGCTGATTCCTCCATGCCGTGCATTCGCGCGGTCAGCAAATTTCGCCAGTGAGTTTAAAGATAATGTATCACGGGTATTTTCGCGGGCCGCGAAATTCATCGTTTATTTACATTTTGTTTGTTTGTGTCCAGTCTTTCTTTGTCTTATGAGTAATTTGTTGGTGGCATGCCCCTCTAGAAATTCTTTTGATATCGAAAGTACATGTATTCAATTTGATTGGTTGGCATGGCCCATAATAGTACAAAATAACACAATGTAAACATCAACGTTTACAAACATTGAATGTAAACAATGAAGTTGTGATACATTATCTTTAAAGCCGCACTGTCTTCAATTCAGAAAGTGCTACGTCCTCCGACGTAATAGTGTAGTGTAAAATGTAGCCTACTATGTTCCAGAGCTCTGCCTGCAGTTTTTTTCAATGTGTGCTGAAAACTAGGTCTTAATTCTTTGAAGTACGTATCAGGCAAGTATTTTGGGGACCTTCACGAGGCTATGAGACCTCTACCTGCAGTCTCCTAACACTTTGAAAATATCGTAAATTCAATACAGAGGGGCTATAAAAGCTCCATCGAGAAAGAAAATGGCTAGTATTCATAAAAGTTAGCAATGCTAGCTTTTATGATAGACTGGTACCCGGTCTTCTGGCCAGCTTAGCTTTTATGAATACCAGTCAATGTCCTTAACTCATTACAGTGTTTGTACCATCGAACGTGAAAGGAATATATTAGTGTTTGCGTGATCACGTCGAGGGATTGTCTGTCAGCAACCGTTTATGTACAAAACGCAGAAAGTAAGATAAGACACAGTGAAAGGCTCAGCAGATGTGGATCCAGCCTCATAAAACTAGCCCTCGATTTGCATTAAGGCGTATCGGGTTCGAAACAAGCGCATGAATGAGGCAATGTAAATAAAGAGCAAAAGAATGTTAGTGTAGCACCACATTTTACAAAAAGATGTTGCTTTACCGGTTTATATAGGAGAACAATATTTATCAATAGAAACTGTCTCCTCGAAATTTAACCATTTTCTCTTGCATGATAAAAAATAAGTTCATCCAATGCATGTCAAATCTTGCATATCGTTGGTGAGTGGCATCCCACAAAAGGTATTTTCTCATCAAGTAAAACATAATACGTACATCATTTATATGATAGTAAATAGAAAGTCGTCTCCGAATTTTATGTTTACTATCATTTTGTGTGTCGTTTTTTGTGCTCTATATTGGAGGAGATCATTTATATGACATGTTGTAGCATGAGTATTAATTCTTCAGATCAATGTGATTTGGGCCGACATGGTCATGGTGCAGTCAATGTCATGGCAACGAGTACGACTAGGTCAAGGTCAAGGTCACAACCGAATGGTCTCCAGAATTTTAAAACAATAACACTTCTCAATCATCGCTCGGCGATTCAGACAACCACAGGAGTCTGATGTTAGCACCGTTGAAATCGAAAGTGAATAATGCAAATTTGGCCGCAAGGTCACAATGGTGAAGGTCATATTGGATGAGAACTAAACTAGGTCAAGGTCACAACTTCCAGTCAAAGGCCCGTATTCTAGAACGTTCCTTAACGTTAAGGTCGACCTTAAGTCTATTGTAAAACCATCGAGAACAATAGATTTAAGGTGGACCTTAATGCATGGGTGCTTACTTGTACGTTTCCACCGTACACTGTACGGAAATCATTGCCAATTGTACGTGATACGTTTGAGGGTCCCCATCATACGTTTTGGAGATTTTTGGTCAGTTGTACGCAGAAACATCGTGAAATACGTTTAAAAGTAATCGTTCTACGTTTGAAAGTAGGATTTGTAAGGAATAAACATGACGAAGTTCACAAGTTGTTTTCGTCGTTCTCCACCTCCCACTGAGCCACCAACTTAATTATACCCAAAAAATGTAGAAAATACCCAAAAATATCATTCTATTAACATATTGTATCCAAAACATTGTCAAAATACGCAAACATTGTAAAAATATACGCAAACATTGTCAAAATACGCAAACTCAGTCAATTCATATATTGTACCCAAAAGTTCGGCAAAATATCCAAACTTTGGTAGAAAAATACCCAGAATTTTTTTGGGGGGTAAGCAGCACTGTTAATGTTAAGGAACGTTCTAGAATACGGCCCAAAGTATGCACGGTTTCGTTGTTGAGGGTGAAAAGATCTGATTGTCGAGTGGATTCCCTCCGTTTGTTGTCACCAGTTTTCACCTGCTGGTAATTTACCTGTCCTACCCGTACGTGCTACCTGTGCTACCCGTGCGTGCTACCCTGGGGATTGACCGATGAAATCACAATATCGGTATACCCATGATACCTGCATTATCTAATTGTAGCTGTCATGTCAATCAACCGTAATTAGCCCCTCAGGAACAAGAAAATGAGACAGTGCTAATGATGGGATGACAGACGATCAAATATCAATCTGTCACATCATCGATAACAATAAATGAATAGATCTTCATGGAAACCAAACAGTTGTTTACTAAATCAGAGCCAGCAACCGTCAGGCCGACATCGTCTGTCAGTGAGCCAACAATCCTGAATTCTCTCCACTCGAGTCCAATTTCGAAATGATCAAAAATATACAAAAAACACAACGTAAATATGAATTTGTGTGAATTGTTGTGCGTTGTTCATGATAACATCGGTGTTGTCACGCCCCAGCATCCGTCCATCTTTAGAAACATCTCACATCCAATGACCAGCACTTGGTACCAACAGCTTCCCTCATCCCAGGTCATCTTGTAATCCATCCTTGAGGCAGAATCGTCTAGTTTCAATCCACTCTCGATTATTCCAGCTTGTCTTTATTTACATTTTATTTCCCGAGTAAGTTGTTGTTGCTCATCATAACAACAAATTCTGAAACAGAATGTTGAAAGATCATAGGTTCTGCGGGATAGAGGGGCCTTGGTAGCCTAGTGGTTATCACGTCCATTTAGTAAGTGGGAGGTGGTGGGGTCGAATCTAGCTTGGGCCATATGGGATATCATCCCAGCTGTCTCTTCAATCCGTCCGTTCAGTAAGCCGTGTACCTTGTGTTTTTACAAGGGCAAGTAAAAGACATCATCCAAGTGAGGAACATGAGTAGCTTAGATGGCCTCTTCTGTAGGCTACTTACCAGGGCCAATAATGCTATGGCTTCGGCCCTGATGGAAATCAAATACGTTTACCAAACATTCCTCTGTCAGGGATTATCTGTTAATCCAGGATAAGACCCGTCTTGTTCACTCACCATCATAATTAATCCTTCCATCATGGTCAGTATCCGCTTCCTTCATCATATCATTCACTTCTTCATCGGAAAATTTCTCTCCAAGATTCTCTAACACGTTCTTTAACTCATCAGGAGTTATAAAACTGAAATAGAAATACAGATAGTATGTCCTGGTCAGTCCGCGATGGACTCCGTACCCATTTGTCTCTACCAACGTTCTGTGTTCCCATAATGGTAAAACCTCTGTCCCCATATGCAAAACTTCTGTCCCGCCATGTGCAAAACCTCTTCCCCATATGAAAACTTATGTCCCCACATGCGAAACCTCTGTCCCCTTCTGGCCCCTTTTGCAAAACCTCTGTCTCCAAAATAGCAAAACCTCTGTCCCCATATCTCCGACCACAAAATAACAGTGGCATGTGAGGGTCAGAGATGCACCCTAACTATCAACACCTACCCGTCACTATTCTTGTCAAATACTTCAAACGCCTCCTTCATTTCTTCCATATCAATCCGCCGGCCTCGTTGTGACTTCCGTTTTGCCATCATGGCCACGAATTCATCAAAATCGATCGTCTGACTCCCTGGAAAAAAATGCTGCTTTAGAACTAGTCACTCCTGCTTTAGAACTAGTCACTCCTGCTTTAGAACTAGTCACTCCTGCTTTAGAACTAGTCACTCCTGGGTTCACGGTTGATAAAGTTTCCAACCAACCAGGAGCAGTCAGCCGCGCTTTTTGCCAAAAGATGGCAGCCAAGTTCCAGCGGACCGATACAAAAGAAAATTCTCCTGATTGGTGCTCAATCAATCATGAATGGGTCCGCTAGGCGTTGAATTGAGCCGTAGTGACACCTATTGGTCAACTGATAGACAAATCACATTCTGGAACACCAAATACATTCGAAGTGAATAGACACAGGTATTTGTATTTGATTTTTTCCATCAGGGCTGAAGCCATAGCATTGGCCCTGGTAAGTACGGAAGAGGCCATCTCAATCTACCCATATTCCTCACTTGGATGGGGTCTTTTACTTGTCCTTGCAAAGACACAAGGTACAAGGCACCACGGCTTACTGTCCCATGCAACGGACGTGAAGAGCCGGGAATGAAATCCCATATGGCCCGGGCTGGATTCGAACCCGGGACCTGCCGGTCATTATGAGGAGTTACCGTTAGCATCCACTGTTTTGATCATCTCCTGGACATCCTTGGTGGTCGTACTCAACCCGAGCTGTTTCATCACCTCCTCGAGCTCCGTCGATGAAATATGGCCGTCATTATCTTTATCAAAACTCTCAAACACTTGACGAAGTTCTGGAAAAAAAGATGACACTTTGTCAATTTCATGGGATTATCACTTAAAGGGGCACTTGTATTCCTTCCCTATCCCGGGTTAAGGGAGACCTCTATTGACAATATTTTGAACTACCGCCTTATTAACCTCACCCCAGGTAGAGTAACTCTCGTTCCTAGGGTATCCACTATGCATTGTATTGTAATCACACATTATATTCTCCAACACTGGGGGAAAGGCAAGATACGGTATTGGAGAATGATGCAATCGCCGCTGATGGCGCCGGCTATCGACAAAATTGGAATATCGTGCCCTTTAAATCCTTTCATAATCTTCAACCGAATTTATTCCAATTTCCCCCTTCCTCATTCGGCACCCAAACTCTATAGCCAACTCTAACCTAAACCGACAAAAGTTTTCGGCAGGTCGAGGTATAAAATGGGAAACCCTGTTGCACATAACAAGGTGCCGTCTGCCACTATGAAGGGCGTGGCTGATCGATAAAGAATTCCTTCTGATTTGTAAACAAACGGATCGTTTAAAATGTACGAGGCACGGATGTTGGTTGTTGATTTCTTATCTCGAGATCCTGATACATCTGACGTGTACTTACTTTTTATGGCTTGGGCCGAAAATTTCCCCTGTAAAATATAAGATGGAGGCAGATCACTTCAAGGTATTGATTGACTGGTATAAGGTGTTGATAAAAGTTGGCAAATGCTTTTTTGCACAGCGAAATCCAATGTAAAAGTAGGCCTATTAACAAAACTTGAAGAAAAAAACTTGGCTAGCGTTAATGAATATCAGCTATTAGTTGGTTAAATGTGTGTGCTGATCAAACAAGACTATGAATCAGCCCCCCCCTCCGATGCCCCATCCTGAGAACATCAGGGTTCTTAGTGCTCGCTCCCTTCGTCACCGCGGTGACGAAGGGAGCGAGCAGTAAGAACCCTGATGTTCTCAGGATGCTATGCCCTGGGTGTAGTATTTGACATGGTCTGTCCTTACACGGTTCGTTCAGAAATGGACCACAACATTGAAGAGAGGAGACAGGATAAAACACGCCCTCTCAATACAGGACACCAAATGAGAAAAGACTTTCTATGCACGTTACTAGCAAAATTCAATGTACAGCAGGAGGAAACAGGAGGTTCTGGAAAAAAAGGAGTCATCTTCACCACATGAACAACCGGTTAGACCAGGGATCGAACCTGGATCTTAGAGGTGAAGGCACCTATGTTTGCACTGCCCCACTCTGACTCCCACTCTGGGAAGGGTGTGTTTTGTTATTAACTGGGATACAGTCAATGTATTGTTATTCTGTACTCTTTGCTCATATTTTTTCGATGTATTTTTTCAATAGTTCACGAATCCTCCTCAGGCAGACGACGTACACGTATTTTCCTGACGCACGAATCAGCTGATGGGAACCTGCGATGTTTGGTAATTAAATATCGTGCTACATTCCATATCTGAAACCATCTCTCTCATCAAAGCATCGCCCGCAGACGAATCCATTGTGTTAACCTATTAACTACTGATTTACTTACTTACAACAGAAATAAAAAAATATTGCCAATACCACGCAACACCAACCTTGTATCCAGGGTTTTATTCTATTTCTGAGTGTTTATTCATTCTATGTTCACGTTACCCTGGATACGAGCTATCGTCTGCCAGTATGAAGGGTGTGGTTGAGAATTCCTCTCATTTTATAAACAAACCAATCTGTTTGAAATGCACGAGGCACGCGATGCTGGTAGATGATTTCTTGGCTACACCAATGATGGTGATCTCCCAACCTCCTCAAAATCTCACCAGGCGCCAGCGTGTAGGCCATAAAAACCCATCTGGTGCTCACCAGTCTATCTGGCCTGACGGCCATCTAGCCTGGTTCGAATCCATCACATTTCCCGTTTCTGAGGTGGTGAGAGCCTCAGCCAATCATCGGGGCGCGAAGGAAAATCGACGCGCCAATCAAAATCCATGTTACAAATGCGAGCCTGAAGAGCAAAGAAAGTGTCCAACGGTGATTGTTTCGCGAGTTCTGATTGGCTCGGAGGCGGGGTCAAGTAGGGGTCAGGTTCATTAATAATTTATGCATTAACGGAAAAGATGACAGGATTCGGACAAGGCTAAAGACGGAGTTCGATAGCCTTGTTTGGAGAAGATGTAAAAACCTTGGTCACCTTCTAGTAACGGACCAATCAGATTCTAGTCCTCGTGAGGTCAACCATTGAGAGCCAGCTATATCATGACGTCACCTTCTGGTAATGGACCAATCAGCTTCAAGTCCTCGTGAGGTCAACCAATGAGAGCCAACTCTATCATGACGTCACCTTCTAGTAATGGACCAATCAGTTTCAGGTTACAAGGCCCGACCTACCTTTCGAGGTTTTGAATCATTTGCTCCCATTTCGTAGTCGTAAATAATTTTACTCCTTGTCGCCGAATGTCACCACCGTCTTCAGCCAATCATCTTCAACGAAACAAACAATAACAAAGATAATGTCATCAATAATTTAGACAACATACATTAGCCTCGCACCCAGGTATTCCGTGACATTATCGTGCATGCCGCATGTGCAATTTAATCGTCACACTAGCCTAGGGCCGAGGGTGTGTCGTTTACTACAGCATCGATTACTGTTGGATCGTCTTCAAATAAAAATATTCAGAAAAAAGAAAATAGTCCGGTCACCGAGTCTCTCAAGGTTGGACTCACTTTACAACTACTTTTGTTTTCTGCTCTGTAATTAATTCATACGGCAAAACAAATATGATGATACAGGTTGTCCCAGAAACACGCCACATTTGGAGAAAATTCTTGGCAGCCTCATAAATTTGGTTTTGGTTCTGAACATGCTGAAAGTTGTTTAAGCTAGGAATCCACCATTGATTTTAAAGCTGATTTTGCGTTGCGACTTGCTTTGCAACTGGGCACTCTATTGCCGTAGTGGACTCGCCAGACCTGATTTCCACCAATGGCGAAGATGTGGTCAATTTCAGTCGGCAGTCGGTCGGCGACCGATATCAGTTCCTTGCGATCGTATTCAATCGCAGGTAGCAGGTTGCAAAGCAAGTCGCAACGCAGAAAATCAACAGTGGATTCCTAGCTTTACTTTACTGTGGTGTTGTTATTGATGCCTGGTGTCTGCTGTGAAGGCTGTTAATACGGGAAGGAGGAATTGTAAATGGTTGGGCGTGGCTGCATCTGACTGATAATTCTCACTTGATTGATCACGAGGGGCGTTCCCTTCTCTAACAAGGATTAACCCCTTCTTCAACAATCTTCTCACAAGATTAATTATTCTTATTAATCTGGATTAACAACGACTGGCGATGATCCAATCATACTTTTGCTTTCTTTTTACTGAAAATCAGGGGTCTGATTATACGCCTTCCAAAATTTGTGCTCCTCGGCGGCTGAACGGGGGGGGGGGCGTGCGCCGGGCACGCCTCCCCCTTGGATCCGCCACTGATGTGCCTCGCTGTATACCTCATTGAAGGCGTACCGCGTTAGGGGTGTATCTCGTTAAAGGTATATCTCGATAAAGCTGTACCTCGTTAAAGGTGTTAGGGGTGTATCTCGTTAAAGATGTATCTCGATAAAGGTGTACCTCGTTAAAGGTGTGAGAGAGATTATGAAACAATTTTGTAGTGTGCGGGTGATCCAGCGACTTTACGACGAGTTTACGATCAGTTTGCGATTAGTTCACGACGAGTTTGCGACTAGTTTACGACGAAAAATCATAGCCGGTGGATCAGAGTTCACGATTCGTTCACGACGGGTTTGCGACTCGTTCACGACTGAATTCTGGTGACGACTAGTTTGCGACGAGTTTACGACGAGATCAAACATATTTGATTTGGTTCGGTGGATCAGCTTCAACGTCACGTCATTTCTTTACAATCAAATTTTCGACCCCAATCGGGGTCTTACTCAGGCGCTATGTAGAAGAGATCCCCTTTTCACCTCTGGATCTCTTCTACATAGCGCCTGAGGAAGACCCCGATTGGGGTCGAAAATTTGCGAAATATTCGGAGACGACTTTCAGATTTATTGTATACTGTAGGGCCTATGTCGTTTTTGTGCTGTTTTTTTAATATCGATGTTTATCAACCATAAATATGATATTATTCACCTGTTTAATAGTTGAAGAGCAAATCAACTGATCAGCATTATTAGTTAGTTTGTCAACAAATATCAAGTTGAAATATTATATTTTGAAATTGATTTTATATCAAACAATTTCTCACAGCGGTTTTGAATTGCCTACATGTATTACACAAGTAACGGTATGTTTGGTAATGGATGAATTTCCCGCCAGAATTACTAACCAACAAGGCCTATCTGAACTGCAGACTGCAGACCGAGGAACAAGAAAATCTCACTCACCGATCTCCGCCCCGCCGCTGGTAACTTCCCAAGTTTGTTTGGCGGTGAGAAAACGCCGATCGCTTTCCAACTTTCCACCGATTGCTTTGCTGCTTTCCAGTTATTGCTTTCCACTAATTGCGTTCCAACTTTCCACTGATCGCTTTTCAACTTTCCACTGATTGCTTTCCAAATTTCCACTAATTGCTTTTCAACTTTCCAATGATCGCTTTCCAACTTTCCAGTGATTGCTTTCCAACTTTCCAGTGATCGCTTTCCAACTTTCCACTGATTTGCTTTTCAACTTTCCACTGATTGCTATCGTTTACGCCAAATGTCAGCTCTTAGTACAAAGATGCAAGTTTTACGAATAAAAAGTTTATCCAAGTGTCGTCTGCGGTGTGGCGATTGATGTTCTATCGATCGTCTGTCCTCGAAGGTTTGTTTACAAACACACGACAGGAAAAGTGACCGCGGTCTTCCCTACAATCACAGACGAACAATCAATGACATTTCCTACCGCAGAATAACAACTCGATTCTCTTTGGTTGCTTCGGGATATCTTATGAGTTGATTCCACGTTTGGACGTGATTTGCCGAGATTTGATCGGTAACCAATAGAAACGGTTTGTTGACCTCCGCCGTTCGCTAGCAGCCTTCGATACCGGGATATGAAAGCGCGTTTTGTTACAGAAATGTTGTTTACCATAATTGACCTGCTTCATGGTGAATAAGTACCCGTCACCCCTCAGTGGCAGGTGATCTGAGCGAGTGTATCATTGCTGACACTCCACGTGGCGTGATGAAATCTTGGTCCTGTGTCACCAGGGCAGGTGTAACATCTCTCAATGTTCCTGTATGTCAGTGTCTCCCCTAATTGTTTGGGAAACGCTGGCAGATAGATCGACATGTTGAAATCACAGCTCATTCTGTCAGACAATAGTAGGGGAACACCGACATATGGGGAACATTCAAAAACGTTACACCGGTGTAAAAGGAATTGTAGTCCTAAGAATGCAAGTGAGGGATACAATAGTCTACTTGTACGAGTGGTCATTGTTTCTGCTGTTTCCCCTCCCCCCCCCCTCGTTGAATGAAAAACCCAGACATGGATTCAAGGGGCAAGGGGGACTGAATCGGTTAATGTCGTCCTGGGTACACCTCATTATTACCCAGGGTAATCCTGGGTAATCCTTTTTGTTACCCAGGATCGTCCTGGGTACAATTATTAACATTACCCAGTTAAAAAACCCGCCCAAATTTCCACCTGCGCCCAAGGTTGCGGTATATCTGCAGGTGGAAAATGGCACGCATTTCAAACTGGGTAATGTTAAGGTACCTTATTTATACCCAGGATTGTCCTGGGTAACAAAAAGGATTACCCAGAATACCCAGGGTAATAATGAGGTGTACCCAGGACGACATTAACCGATTCAGC
>NMRB01000253.1:15046-31663 GCA_002633025.1 Notospermus geniculatus | reverse complement strand
CACAGGAAGTAGTCAAGCTCAGCTGGGCATGTGCAGGAGGTTGATCATCGTAAACATGGCAACAGCGCAGGCGGAGAAATCCACTGACATCACATTGTGGAGATAGCGCTTTCAATTCACTTCACGAATTTAAATTGGCGGGCGAAATAAGTTGTGAATAGGTGGAAAATACAGTTTGAGCCAGTTGCCCGATAATAGCCAATGATAGCAGTAGCCAGTAGCCACATGGACCTACTTGGACGGTGATTGATGACGTCACTGCGCAACGCCGCCAATGCTGACGGACGGAAGTGCCTTCACGTTTTATAGTATAGATACGCTGTGTGCAAGATTACAACTTTTCTACTTGAGATAAGTAGAGTTGATCAACATATTGAAATGTTAGTTTTATTCGGACAGGTCTTTTAAAGAATCTGTATTGAAAATAAGGAGTTAACTTCTCCGTGTAATAGAATGTCATGTACCCCGATATGAGGTGTCCCCCAACAAAAGATTCTGATGGAATAAGGGTCAGCTACAATAGGCCGGACACTAACATAACGAAACTTAAAAACATGCCCTGAAAAACTTTTCTAAATTTTCATTTTCAGAACATTGCGCAGGTGAGCTAAGTACACTGTATGTCATTTTTAAACAGCCTCTGTCTGAAACCGAAAGTGCCTCGTAAAATTTCAGCAAAACTCAACATTTACAATGTACATGTATTTGGCTTTTCTCCAGAAATGTTAGTAAAAAGTAACAACCGTGTTATATACCTTTCGGAGGCTTCATGTAAAATGTTTGAGATGTTTGAGACGCAGAATATTCTATCACTTTAGATACACTTTAGTTTTCATGAGAAAATCGCTTTTATTCCATAGGAACAGTACAGTATCGTGCTGCTAAAGGTAAGAAATGATATCAACTGCTCGGATTCTAAAGAAGTTCTTTAGGTGACGTCACGCTTCCATGACGACACGATGCCGCCATATTGGCGTCAAAATTTCAAGCGACGTCACGTCATGAACACAGCGTCAACACACAGATCGTGACGTCAAAATGTCATGACGTGACATTTTAACGTCGTCACTGGCCATTTGACGGCCAACATGGCTGATTCTTTGCAGTCACGTGACTGTTGTGACGTCAGTGAAACATCTCTATTAGAATTTTATGTGACTACATTTTAAATTTGTATCCTTAACGCGATTATTGACCGATAGGCCTACTTTAGGCAATAGATGTTACATCAAAGTTGCAGCCTGATCTGCGGTGACAAAAACAAATGAAATATCCATGTATCAATATTTCAGCATGTAAATACACGTTTGAGAACGCCGACTGCTCTGGTCGTGATATTTATCATGGAAAACATAATCGTGAAGTCTGCCGTGAACTGTGCAACGATCGTTTTGACTGCCTGTCATTCCAACAGCGAGGCAATGATTGTTGGCTCAAGAGTTATGTCTGTTCAAAGAGCCAGTTGACTTATGTTGGAAAAAAGAGTTTCGCTCAGTTTACAAGTAAGTCTTTAATTAATTGTCTTCAGTAATGTAATAAGATTATAGATTATCACATGTCCCAATTTTACTTCTTACAAAAATGTCCAGGATAAGATACTTCCAAACATTAGGGCATGTAAGATCGGTAGATTTCATCAAAACATTAAAATGGGTAGCAAGACTTTTTGTGTATGCTTGCTGTGTTGATTAGAACGCAACAGGCAAAGAGAACAAATCTTAGTAAAAAAACATCGTAGCACAAAAACACTTTAGTACAAAAAATCTTAGTACATCACGATTTAACCAAATGATCTGTCCCGCCCTATCCTTCGCAACGCCATCTATTGTCATGAATTTAGAAATGCTTCCCAAATTTTCATTTTCAGAACATTGCCGAGGTAAGCGTAGTATGGTAGGTCATTTTTACAACATGCTTTGTCAAAACCCGAACATGGATCTTGGAAATTAAGTAGAAATCAGCGTTTTTTCCTTGGTGCAATTTTACTGAAATAAATGTCCATGTAAAGTTTCAGACTGTGCCTTTACCTATGAGAATGCTGACTGCGGTGGTCGTGATATTTATCATGGACCGTATGATCGTGCTACCTGCCGTACTTTGTGCAACAATTTAGCTGACTGCAAGTCATTCCATCAACAACGGAACCATTGTTGGCTCAAGAATTATGTGTGTTCACGAAAAGAGTTGACTCATGTTGGAACAAAGAATTATGCTCAGTTTACAAGTAAGTTTTATCACCATCCGTAAAATTGAATACATTCTACTTTGTATTATAGAATTTTACTACTTCACGAATAAGATTATTCAGGTTAACTGGAGTTTATCGAAATATTAAAATGGTTATTTTTTATAACGAGTTCACGGCTCATGCCATTTGATTTAAAATGCCACGTAAAATCATGATCTGAAAACCTCTTCTAAATTTTCATTTTCAGAACATTGCGCAGGTGAGCTAAGTACAATGTATGCCATTTTTAAACAGCCTCTGTCTGAACCCGAAAGTCTCTCGTAAAACAAATCAGCAAAAAATCAACATTTATTTTGCTTTTCTCCAAAAATGTACATGTACGTGTATGGTGACAACCTTGTTCAACATTTCTGACTCTTCATGCAAAATCTCACTTTATTTTCATGATAAAATACCTTTTATTTTCTGCCATAGGAACATCATATTACCGTGCTGCTAAAGGTGAGTTATGGTATCAACTGCTGATTCTATTATTATGATGTTTTACACATTAGCATTTAAATCTGGACTTAATTTTGTAGGTTAACATTTTAAACGTGCATCCTTAACGCGAATATTGATCAATAGACCTACTTTGGGCAACATCAGCTAGAGTCTGATCTGCGGTGACAAAAACAAATGAAATATCCATGTATCAATATTTCAGCATGTAAATACACGTTTGAGAACGCCGACTGCTCTGGTCGTGATATTTATCATGGAAAACATAATCGTGAAGTCTGCCGTGAACTGTGCAATGATCGTTTTGATTGCCTGTCCTTCCAACAGCGAGGCAATGATTGTTGGCTCAAGAATTTCGTCTGTTCAAAGAGCCAGTTGACTCATGTTGGGAAAAAGAGTTTCGCTCAGTTTACAAGTAAGTCTTTATTAATTGTTTTCAGTAATGTAATAAGATTAGATTATCATATTATGTACTCCTTTAAAAATGACCAGGATAAGATGCTTCCAAACATTATAATTGGTAGATTTCATGAAAGTATAAAATAAGTAGGCCGCTAAGATTTTGGTGTGCCTGTTGTGTTGATTATAACAAAAACAATCAAACACAATTCAAAAAATCTTAGTAAAAATAAATCTTAGTACTTAGTAGCCTACAAAAAAAATCTTAGTACATGTACGTACATAGTAACGAGTGAATCTAGTAATCTGAACTGCGTCTCGTCTTATCTTTTACAGTTATACCACCGACTCTCATGAATTATAAAATGCATCCCAAATTTTTATTTTCAGAACGTTGCCCAGGTAAGCTTAGTACGGTAGGCCATTTTTCAACACAGTCACGTACAGTAAGTAGTTCCTTCTAACAGTTGAAGAAATCTCTATAAACTTTTCCCTCGATTCTACTAGGCCTCCATTTTAAACATTTTGGGTTTAGAAACACGTAGTTATGATTCTGTTGTTGAGACAATCAGTTAGTTGGTTTTTTGTAACCATTTTTCACCATTTTTTTCACTGTTGCTTTGGTGCAGTTTTACTGAAATAAATGAAATAGGCTTATTAATGTCCATGTCCATATACGTATCAGTTTCAGACTGTACGTACACCTATGAGAATGCTGACTGCGGTGGCCGGGATATTTTTCACGGAAAGTACGATCGTGGTACGTGCCGCGCTTTATGTAACAATCGAGCTGATTGCAAGTCATTCCATCAACAAGGCGGCAATTGTTGGCTCAAGAATTATGCGTGTTCAAAGAAAGAGTTGACTCATGTTGGAAAAAAGAATTATGCTCAGTTTACAAGTAAGTCTTCTATTAATTACCATCCGTAAATTAAAACTGTATACATGTATGAAACTCACAATTACGACTTTATTTTTCTGCTTCATGAGGTTATAAGCAAGATCCTTCCAAACATTGAGGTTATGAAATTTTGAATGAAATGGTCAGTTTTTCGGATATGCCTTTAATGGGAGGCTTTTCTGCCGTTAGAGGCCACCACCAGTTAGTGGTTAGAGTCAGAACGTCATTGAATATGACGTCATAGGGAAGAAATCACTCACGTCATTTGATTTAAGACACCACGTAAAATCAGGCACTGAAACCCTTTTTATGAATTTTCATTTTCAGAACATTGCGCAGGTGAGCTAAGTATACCATTTTAAACATAGCGTCATATGAATAAAGACTAGTAAATGCCTTTACTTGAATTTTGCAGTACAAATGCACCACGCTATGCTGTACAAATCTGAAGTAAAAGCATGTGCTAGCTTTTATTTCTATCATCCATTCTCTGTCTAAACCCGAACGTAAATATTCAGAAGAAATCTGCATTTTATTTTATTTTCCTTCAGAAAACATACCTTTTTAGAAAATATTTTATTGCCTAACTGACTTACGTGTAAAATTGTATTGTATTTTTTATTAATTTTCCTCAGTGTCTGTCTTGTAAAGCGCTTAGAAATTGTTTATGTTAAGCGCTATATAAATTGTTTTAATAATAATAATAATAAATAATCAAAACCAACCATTTTGTGATACATTACTGACGCTTCATGCAAAATGTTAGATTCGGAATATTCACTCTTACTCACACCTAAGTTTTCAATATTAATCGCTTTTATTCCATAGGAACAGTACATTACCGTGCTGCTAAAGGTAAGAAATGATATCAACCATTTTGTCAACTGCTCGGATTCTCAGCTAACATTGCATTGTCATAAGTGATCAGACAACGCCTCGATACACAGTCCCTGCAAAAACACGTGGTCCTTGAAGTCGCCTGCGCAAGTAACATAATTAAAGCAAATGGCTCGCGGGGTTTGTTTACATTTTTGGTGGTACCTCCCATAGAGAGTGAATCTCGCCTCCAGGCAAAGACGTGCTCCAGCTATATGCAAAACCTGTACACATATGCGAACGTAAACACTGGGGACGAGGTTCCATTAAAAATTTGTTAAAATGGGTTAATGACAGTTTCAAATTCAGTCGGTCAAAATGTACATTTTGTACTATTCACATTGATTTCGAAGTGGTAGATTTTGCAGAATGCGCCTCCGAAGTTTGGCTGTCTAATGCATTCCCATTAAACTAAAATCCTTCTTTCGCCTTTTTCTCAAAACGGCGCTTGATTTGAGGACATGTCAACAAACAACTGTCAACAAACCCCGCGAGCCATTTGCTTTAACCCTACCTACATGTATAGTTTTCCATCAATCTTTCAGCCTGTAGATACACGTATGAGAACGCCGACTGCTCTGGTCGTGATATTTATCATGGAAAGCATAATCGGGATGTCTGCCGTGAACTGTGCAATGATCGTTTTGATTGCAAGTCATTCCAACAGCGAGGCAATGATTGTTGGCTCAAGAATCACGTCTGTTCAAAGAAACAGTTGACTCAGGTTGGGAAAAAGAGTTTCGCTCAGTTTACAAGTAAGTTTTTTTCAACGTAACTTAACCGTATTGTCAATCTATCGATGCCGCGATCACGATTAGGCATGGATGGTGTCTCGACGGGGAATACATGTACATGTGTACTAGTATTTTTCGGAAATGGCTGTTTTCGCCTTTTTTCACCCAAAAATGATGACCGACTCTGACGCCACAATCGGACCACGTCACCGCCGTTGCCTTGGATTCTCTCGCGTAAATCAGTCTGACTCAACAAGCTTTTCAACACGTGTGTTTTCAGAAAATTGCAAAAGTAAGCCAAGTAAGTATTTTTTTAAAAATGTTGTCTAAACCCGAGGTCTAGTTCGAATGTCAAATTATTACATTTTGCTATAAAACTGTACGAAGTGAATCCCACAAGCGCGTGCATAGGCCTATGTATTCTTCCGCCGTTAAAGCTGACCTATCCTTACAAAAGGCCCCCATGCGACGAGCAAGAGAATTACATGAACTCGGTCAGCACGAGTGTTGTCAAGAACGGGGATTTGAATACGCCCTTTAGGAGAATGAGATTCCTCCGCGACCTGTTTGAGTGTTTCAGGAGGCACCCCGTAGGCCTACCCAAGATTTCACCCACAGGACCTGTTTTATTGTCTCAAAGATGAGTACGTGTATTGAATACTGGAGATCCCTTCCTTACCCACGAGTCACGTGGTAACCTTCGCTCGTATCGTTTTCAGAATGCAAGACAGGAGAGAAATGGTTTGCCCCGGCGAAAAAATGTTTCCCAAGTAAGTGTCAATCTCTGTGAATTAATTACCAGTTTGCCAGGTCGACTGACCTCTGACCCTAATCTGCATAATTACTTCAATGGCGCACAGAAGGTCCTGGCGCGGCGCCAGCTTATTCGTGTTGTTTCCAACAAAGATGGTGGCCTACTCGTTCTCCCACATGACGTCGTGGCCATTCATTGTCCAAGCATGATATAACACTACCAAACGCATCCTCTCAGACAATTATTTTACCAAAACTTTTGTGCCCATGGCCAGCTTGACCAGCTTAGCTTGCCAGCGGCCATTGAACGGTATTAAGCTTCTGACGTCATATGGTGAGAATTGTTAGACCGCCATCTTTGTTGGAAAGGTCTAAATGAGCCAATATTTGCATGTTTCCCTTCATGCCAGACCGGCGACATTTTTACTGAAATCTGGTGCAGCAACGAGGCCAATGACGATTGACGCAGAAATGACGAATGACGAGTAGGCCTACAATGAGATTCTAAACCATTTTCTTGTTTCGCCAGCCAAGACGATCAGGACCCGTGGTGGCACTGGAAACTTCGCTCACTGCTCCATACCCTACAAATATAAGGGGAAATGGGAGGCGGAATGCCTTCCCGGAAAACATGGACCATGGTGCGGAACAACACATGATTTTGATAAAGAAGGAAAATGGGGTTATTGTGCTGGTAAGTGCATCACTCACTCTGACTTTAGCGCCATCTATTAATAGACAATCTCACTTGAGGTACTTTACTGTAATCGCTTTGAGTTGTGAGTTTCCGAGAACATAATTCGTTCTAGAAAAATTTTGAAAATTAGAAGCTCTCAGATGCGATTTGAGGTCAATTTCCTGCACTCTGAGACACGAACAATTCTGATCTTTTATCCCATTTGATTTTGCTGAAAAAAAATTTTTTTTGAACAATTGGCCTGGGGGGGCATTTGCCCCCCCTGTCCCTATGGTAGCTACGGGCCTGCAGCCAAAGTTCGGAGGCGTATTCTGCAAAATCTACCGCTTCGAAATCAATGTGAATAGTACAAAATGTACATTTTGACCGACTGAATTTGAAAATATCATTAATCTATTTTAACGAATTTTTAATGGAACTTCGTCCCCAGGTGCACGTTCGCATATTTGCACAGGTTTTGCCTATGACTGGAGCACGGTTTTGCCTGGAGACTAGATTCACTCTCTATGGGCGGTACCACCAAAAATCAAAACAAACCCTCCGAGCAATTCGCTTTAATGTGTACAACAGTATGTCCCAGAAAGAACTGAGCATTAAAACGGAGGAATAAAACACCAGACAGTAGGCCCTCGAAGTGTTAATACATACATGTAATTAGCCATGTGCTTGGCCGACAGTAGTACACTACAACTCTATGTAACCAACCTTCCTCACGCCTACAGCTCACAGCTGTTTGGGCCTCCATCGAAATAACTGATCACCCTGTTGTCAATTACTAACCGATGTTCGAGTAATACCGCGTCACTTTCTGAGACTTATATAAGAACAAGGCGCAGGTCTTGAATTCCTCTACAAATGAGCTCTCAAAAAATAGAAAATTCACAAACATGATCGAGTTTGTATGAATACATTGTGGATTGGTACTTATTCAACTAGGATCATTCGTTTTCTACTCCGAGGAGCCTTACATGGTGAAATACAGGAAGTTCACAGTTTATTGGTCTTTGGTGGAAATTTTCTAAGTCCAATTTGCCCCCGGACAACTGGTATCCGGACAACTTGCCCCCGGACAACTCGTCCCTAGGACAACTCGCCACTAGGACAACTTGCCACTAGGACAATTCACCCCTAGGACAACTCGCCTCTAGGACAACTCGCCACTAGGATAACTCGCCCCCAAATGCAAAAAATTAGAATATAGAATATGTTCTTATGTCTGATTTCTAATTTCTGTCTTTTGAGATGAATCCTCCCATACCGAGGTGGGCTAAATTCTAGATGCGGAAGGACAATTTGCCCCCGGACAACTCGTCCCTAGGACAACTTGCCACTAGGACAATTCACCCCTAGGACAACTCGCCTCTAGGACAACTCGCCACTAGGATAACTCGCCTCCGGGACAACTCGTCACTAGGACAAATCGCCACTAGGACAACTCACCCCCAAATGCAGAAAATAAGAATATAGCATATGTTCTTATGTCTGATTTCTAATTTCTGTCTTTTGAGATGAATCCCCCCATACCGAGGTGGGCTAAATTCTAGATGCGGAAGTTCTTCAGATGGATTCTTATAACTTCAATTGTCATTATTTTCAGAAGAACTAACTGACACTTGAACATGCTCATTGAAGAAAGTTTTCGAAAATGTCACTTCGATTTTTTGAAATTGCAAGATATCAATTGAACTTCACATTTGATAGTTTGATAATTTCAAGAATTTTGAAAAACAATTGAAAGCCATCAGTCCCACATAGTCAAATGGAAAGGATTCCACATAATTTTCCGACTTGTTAAGATGAGATGGTTATTTGAATAAATGGCAAAAATAGTGAAAAGTCATCAAAATCACGCAGTTTTGCAAAATCCAACTATGCCACAAAAATGACGAGGTAAATCCGTGCTAATATTTCATCACACAGGTTCTATTAGAAGGCTGTATGATATGAAGTCAATTTCGAATCAAATATTTAACATTTTAAAAAGTTAGGTTTTTCATGATATTTAGAAATTGTGATATCTTCCTGATAGTTTGCCCATATTTTTCAATCTCTGTACATTCCAACTGAAAGTCATTAAATGAAGCCCAAAACGTGCCAGTGCAGCTGATAGGTATTTTCTAAATATTTCCTATAATTTTTTCATGGAGTATGAAAAATTTCCGGCTTAACTGTAGTATTGGAGACCAAATTCAAATCCACGAGAAACTTACGGTATTTCATATTTTGCAATGCTGGGGCGAGTTGTCCCAGGGGGCGAGTTATCCTAGGGGCGAGTTGTCCAGGGGCGAATTGTCTGTTGGCGAGTTGTCCTAGTGACGAGTTGTCCTAGGGGCGAGTTGTCCATGGACGAGTTGTCCTAAGGGCGAATTGTCCAGGGGCGAGTTGTCTAGAGGCGAGTTGTCCTTGGGGCTAGTTGTCCTGGTGACGAGTTGTCCCAGGGGCGAGTTGTCCGGGGGCGAGTTGTCCTAGAACCCAAAAACTAGGCCCACAAAGGGAGGCCTAGTATGAATGGTATGAAGGTCACATCACTTTCGTGGCAAGTTTTCGGCCAAGTGCACTATGGATTGATTTTTGGAGGGATCATTTGTAATAGACCTCTACTGATCAATCTCACAAATGCCGTCCAGGGGTAATTCATGGTTGATCTTGAGGACGTGGCATCAAAGAACCAAATGACCGAGTCCATACCACAAAATGTGATGCATTTGGGAACCCTGAATTACCACTGGCCGACCTTTGTGAAATTGATCAGTAGGGGTCCATTACAATTGATCCCTCCCAAAATCAATCCATAGTGCACTTGGACGAGAACTTGCCGCGAAAGTGATCTGACTTTTATACCATTCATCCTAGGCCTCCCTTTGTGGGCCTAGTTTTTGGCCTTAGAAAATTTCCAGGGAAGACCAATAAACTGTGAACCTGTATGTACTTAACTTTTTCTGACGACAACAGCTTCGCCACAAATGGTTATGGTAAATAGAAAGATGCGTGCACTGATACTAGCAGTACTTCCACCTATCCGAAACCCCGGGTGAAACACGGGTATCTTGCGCTTACACCTATTTTTTGCCGTGTCTAATAGACCCGTGTTTAAAATCCCCGTGTCTATCAGACATGGCAAGTTCGCCAGCATGCAATTGTAATGTATTGAAAATAGGTGTAAGCGCGAGGTGGGTTTTTTCAAGCCCGGGGAAGACAAGACGGGTCTAAAAAACCCGGGGATTTTGGATAGGTGGAAGTACTGCTATTTTTTCTAAAGCATGCGACCATCAAATAAAGTTTTCCAGTTCTGATATTTCTAATATCGGAGAGCTTAGATATACAAAAGAAAGCTATGCAGTTTCCTTTGTGTACAAAGTTTGTCATTTGAAATGCAAATGAGCAAGCAATGATGCAACGTTCTTATTGCCTTGTAACGATGTTAACACCTAAAGAAACACGTAAGACATATTACTGCATCGTTAAGAATTTAAAGAGGTTATGAAACCACTTCGATGGAAGGATTCAAAAGCCTGAAACAGCCGTGAATGAAGGAGTATTCATGCATTTCTTGACTTACGCAACTCATTGTCTCCAGATTAGAAGTTTACTGTGGAATTCAGTAAACAGTTACGGTACCCTTTTTAGATGTACTAAAATCATAAATGATCAAATTTAACTACGGACATATACTCCAAGCAATATTACAGACACCAAGCAATATTTACATTTTCAAATCATGCCATCCAAGACATGTCAAAACCAACAACAAATTTTAACACCGTTTGTTCCTAATGAAAATACATCTTATCTTGTTGGTCATATTTCTACACCAAGATTTTTGAAATTTGGAAATATCGTAAATGCGTATCTAGAGGTTTCCCACGTGACGTCACAGCCCCAAATGTCCGCCATATTGGCCGTCAAATGACGCAACGTCACATCATCAACACAGCGTTTTTGACGCAGTTTGGACGTTGTCGGCACTCATCGGACCTCTTCTACCACTGTCCACAGCAAGCCGTATGGACAATTCGCTTTGTTTTCAACACGGTTTTCACACCAGACCAACTACTTATGCTCAGAAACTGTGAATGCTCTGCTTCGGCCCTGGACTCCTGTACTTTCTATTTTAATTTCAATAAATCATACATACATACCAGACCAACTACTTATGCTCAGAAACTGTGAGAGGTAAAGTGATTTGTTGAGTTGTATACTCCCGGTGGTCTGAACGGGCTGCTAAACTTTTCAAGATGGCAGCCACCATGGCTTCATTTTGACGGCCAGTATGGCGGCCGTGTGACGTCAGTGGGAAAGCTCTATAGCTCATCAGAAAAAATCATAAAAATCAACATTTTATTATGTAACGTTTTTGTGAATTTTGTTGCAGTTTTGAGAGGGTGGAACGTTCTAAGGATTTGGGAATTGGGTATCTTGAATATTTCATCACTTTCATTACATAACTCCCTTTGTTTTGGATGGAAACATTATGAAGACATATTATTTGTAACGAGGAGTGACAGAGCCATTCTTATACAGACGGAGAAGTTCCCCTGGCTGGCTCAGTGTTCAAAGTATCTGGTCTTGGCATCAAAGGCCTTCCACAGTGTATGTTTGAATGATGAAAGCATGCTTGATCACTGCTCTGTCCAAAAATCTAAAAAGCGATTACTAAACTCTGTTTTGGCATTAAAATCAATCGAAAATTGGTCGAGTGAGAAAAAAAGGCCATGACGTGTGGTAGACGTTATGCAGGTATGAAATCGGGCTCTACTAAATGACATACTTCGTTATATGAATTGCATCGCAACACCAGCTTGGCGACGCCTTCAGTCTGAATTTCGTAGCGAAGGCCATTTAGCTCAAAATTCACACAATCAAAACGACGATGCGTTTTGAAAGGGCGTTCTCCATTTGCTTTGTCTCTAGCTTCGCCTGCAATCGTTTGGCGAAATACATTCTTGTTTCGCACAACTATGATTGTATAAATAAGTGGTAGAACTGAGTAATTTTCTTCCGCTCTTTGTTGCGCGAAGTTGCAGCGCTGACGCCAGTTCCACGGCATTTCCGATTGGGAGACGACATGTCTTCTCATAAAGTTTTCATTCACCGTGTAACCTGAAATCAAGGAGTAAAACAAACCAGTAAAGCTATTTACCGAAAATGCAATATAAAATCTGGTGAATGTGTAGTATGAAAAATAACGTTGTCGTAAAGTTTACGTTTATCGTTTGATTTCTAAACCTCCCTATGTACAATTACTGATGTTCCCGCACCGCATGAAAGCGTCAAGGCCATACGAACCTCTCGGGAATGGCTGGTAACTTTCTTGTACGAAGCAGTAATTGCTGACATAAGAACGTTCTCCTGTGACGTGTTGTGGTTCATCGGTGGAGGGACGAGACCGGCCTGGCTCCAGTCCTGTTTAAAGAAGGCAGACCCAGAAGTGTATGTCGATGAAAACAATGTTATCTTGGCTCGAAGGCATTCATTAAAACTAGTCCACTTGCTGTACAAAAACTATTCACAACTACCAGCTTGCACCCAGAACAATATTCGAATAAAAGATTTCCAATCACGATTAAATAAAAGAAACACAAATCAGACACTGTCAGCGATCAGTCGCCGCCATGTTTGACCGCATCACTCCTCCTAATGGAGTTACCCTTCGAACGATGCTAGAGGGTGTTGGTTAACCTCGTCCTAAGACCCCCTAGTGTCAAGATTGCATCGCGATGAGGTGGCATTTTTTTTCTGTTGTCAACAAAATCAGCCATCAGGTGTCAGTGTGAAGTGTTTATGGCGGCCGTTAACCCCAATTGTTTGTTTGTATGGTTACGATTAGATTGGGCTTTTGAAATCTGGGTTCGATTTGTATATAATTGAAGTCTTTTGCTTATGACTTGTAAAATCTCAAACAATGCCGTTATTTCAGGCGTTTTATCAGGTCAGGGGTTGGTTGCCTCATAATTTGCTCATGTTTCTGTACGGTGGTGTTTCTTTAGCGCAATGATCTGAAGGTTCAGTAATAGCCCTGGTGCACCTACATGTATCTAAAATCCCCGTGCTTTTTGAGAGACGGGGTTTTTCCGCACCAGAAAAAACACGGCGTTGACATGGCGAGCGGTTACACTACTTAAATGCAATTGGTAATAAGTTCCGTAACCCGGCGATAGATGCACTGCATGTAGGCATCTCTCCGTTAAGTCAAGTGGCTACTGGAGGCGTGAAACAGCCTACGCATATGCATGACTCATCGATTTGCATCGCCGTCTGTCGGGGTGCTTGAAACTGCAGGCAGACACGGGGATTTTGCGGTTACACTACATAAAATCCCCGTGTCTAAAATAGCCCCGGCGTTGCCCCTTCGAGCTCGCTGGGGCTAATAAGCACGGGGATTTCAGACACGGGTATATTTAGACTCGGCGAGTTTTTGGTGTAACCGCTGCTATGAGTATGCCGATAACATCGAACTAATCTCTTTGAATCCCTACTGAGTGTAAGTGTCCACTTTTTCCGCAGGCCCGTGGGGACCTTCACCGGAGGCCTATGCATGAGACAAGGACATGACACTTTGCTGTTTGAAGGACAATATTGACAATAAATGCACTGTTCATTTTCCGGGAAAAGCTCGCCAATGAAATCACCATTCGCCATTCGCTATCCGCCAGGTTTTATCGATACCCAGTTTGAGCAGGCAACAAGTTGACAAGATCCAGATATACCTACCATTTGCACAAGCCAAGCAGCAACAGACGATAACGATTATGATAACTATGATAAAGATGAACGTGATCAACCCCATGTACTCATCGGCGTTCATTTTCAAGCTCCAACTGAAAAGGAAGAATAATTCTGGTTCGCTCACAAAGGGCATTGAGGTACATATTCACGGACGCTACATGTTGGTTAAGGGAAGCTGCAACCTCGTCCCCACGGGTATTATATCCCAGGGGTTAGTGACGCGACCGCCATATTGTCAGAAAGCGAACTATATAGTTCGCTTTTTGACAATATGGCGGTCGCGTCACTAACCCCTGGAATCAGCTTTGGTTTTAGACCAGGAATCTTGGTATAAGTATAGGTGGCAGCACAAGTTAAAATAATTAATCTGAAATACTTACTCGTATTTCTTAAAATTCTTTTTACAAAAAGGCCGGGGCTATTCGTACCGTCACGGTGCAAATAACGCCAAACCAGATCTTATTCGTACCGTGACGGTGTGAATAGTGCGCCGTCGGTTCTTATTCGTACCGTGACGGTGTGAATAGTGCAGGATCAGCTCTTATTTACACCGTCACGGTGGGAATAGTGCGTGGAGAATGATTATTCGTACCGTGACGGTAATGTATAATTTCTGCACCGTAACTCGGACAGTGCGACTGTGGGCAGCAGATCTAAAATGATATTTTAGCCTGGGCAATTTTTTTCCTTTGACGGGGTCCAGTGACCCCATCTTTCACAGTTAATGATGAAATGTTGGCCTCTGCTGTCTGATGATAAAATATTTTTCATAGGCNACATATCGGACCAAATACCCCAAAAGTGATTTCCACTTGCCAAAAGCAATTAAGAACATCCTTGGCTGATTCAGAGGCACCATATTTCTATCTGTTGGTAATACATTTATAGAGTCTAAACCCAACCATTCAGAAGTTAGCTGTACATTGGTTTCCATGCCCCTGTACAAAACCAAGTCCACCAGTCCAATGATAAAGTCAGTAGCAAACTATAAAATGGTCCATAACAGGAGTTCGCAAGAGAGATGACCGAGCAGTCCTCCCAATTCTTATTTAGAACAGATATACCTACCAAAAAATGTTAACAGCAATTGTATATCTTTTTGTGCAACCTCCAACCCTAATTTTGCACAATTCTGGCCTTTGGCTCCCCTACTACATGTACTCATCGTCGTTCATTTTCAAGCTCCAACTGAAAAGGAAGAATAATTCTGGTTCGCTCACAAAGGGCATTGAGGTACATATTCACGGACGCTACATGTTGGTTAAGGGAAGCTGCAACCTCGTCCCCACGGGTATTATATCCCAGGGGTTAGTGACGCGACTGCCATATTGTCAGAAAGCGAACTATATAGTTCGCTTTTTGACAATATGGCGGTCGCGTCACTAACCCCTGGAATCAGCTTTGGTTTTAGACCAGGAATCTTGGTATAAATATAGGTGGCAGCACAAGTTAAAATAATTAATCTGAAATACTTACTCGTATTTCTTAATATTCTTTTTACAAAAAATCATCAAACCTGGATATAGGTAACCTTTTGATTTGATCCAAAATATTTTGAAAATTTGTTTGGGTGTGTTCTTGGGTATATTTGACGGTTTCCTGTCAACCAATCAAATGCGTTAAATTCAAAGCTAATTCCAGTGGTTAGTGAGCGAGTGGTCCGGAATTTGTCTGAGCGAACTATACCCGTGGGGACGAGGTTGGGGAAGCTGTTGTTGTACATTTTCATATTGCTTGGATCCAGGCCCCTCTGCGAAAAGCAGACAAAACACCTCCAGTTGACTGTTTTATGGTCTAATGTGGTCAATGTGCTTTATAGAAACAGAAAATGAGCAAAGTCCCAAGAATTACAGCTTAATTACATTACGTACTCAAAAAAAAAAGAAATTCACCCAACATGAAAAACAGGTTTAATTTTCTCAGAGACGCAGCATGTAACGATCACACTCAGGGAGTGGCAGCAATGTCACAAACCCATAGAACCTGGGGTGGCAAGGGTGTCTTGACCTGCACTTCATATAATAAATACGGTTCGGATCAAGCCAAAATTGCTTCTGCCTAGAGTCTGTTCATCATATATTGTGAATAAAATGCGTTCATACCCTTTTGACAGCAATTGTTGATCAGGGAGTGTTTGGAAAATGGAAAAAAAAAGAAAAAAGTTTGATTCAAAATTAAATTTAGATTCCAGTGTATCTTGAAAAGGGGACATTCTTTCTCCTTTCTGATAGCATTTTCTGAAAACGAGGGCCAGAATGCCCTACCCTAGCCAAATGCGGATCTGTATCGCAACTAATTAGGAAGTTATGCGTGCTCAGCAACGCTTCAGGATGCGACATGTGCATTTTGGGTCACCTAGTGGGGTGTTACCCGACGTTCAAAGTGCAATCATTAAGAAAACGTTCATTGAAAAGACCTAAAATTTCGGATTCCTTGCTTAGTAAACACCTGATAGTAATTTTAGTATTTTTTCACCAAAATCTGAGGGGGTTGGTGTAAAACTTACAAAATTTTAGGTGATTTGGCAAGGACTGACCCTTTGTGTATTAACTGGTGAGTCACCCTCGCGAAATATGGACGAGGTTAGAATGTAGACGGGGACTTTCACACACTGACTTTCAATGTGGGGAAGTCCCATTTGCCTTTACCGGTTTTATCATGAGCTTGTCACACGCATACTTCACTACACGCTTACATGTCACAGCCTGGAGTAGTTTCAATGAATCTGGTGCAATGTGATCAATATGTGGTTAATGAACAGCCGAGTATGATGGGACTCGCTGTTCATCATCAGTCCACATGATAAGTTTTTTCTTGCCTCAGTACTTTAAAGGGAGACTCC
>NMRB01000253.1:0-14416 GCA_002633025.1 Notospermus geniculatus | reverse complement strand
TATTTTCTGTTGCCAGATTCGAGTCGGTGTCCATTCTGGTCCGGTAGTCGCCGGTGTGGTCGGAAAGAAGATGCCGCGATATTGTCTGTTCGGGGATACAGTCAACACGGCTTCTCGGATGGAGAGCCACAGCGTCCCCGGACGTATCCACGTCAGCTCGGCCACATTCAGGTGGGTCGAAAACAAGGACTGAAAAGTCTTTGAATCGAGTGTAAACCGTCGCATGGACAGTAAGCTGTGGTGCTTTCTACCTTGTGTCTTTGTAAGGGCAAGTAAAAGACCCCCATCCAAGTGAGGAACATGAGTAGCTTGAAATGGCCTCTTCCGTATTTCATGTACTTACCGGGGTCAACAATGCTTTGGCTTTGGCCCTGACGGAAAACTTTAATACAAATACCCTGAACCTACTAAAACGCCAGCCTTCTGGTTAATTTCCAGGTGCCTTGACGGTAAGGATAAGGGATACCAGTTTGAAGAACGTGGAGAGATTGAAGTGAAGGGGAAAGGAAAGATGACGACGTACTTTTTATTAGGTCGTGGAGATGTGTGTGTTCCACTGCCTCCTACCGACACGCCCAGGGTCAAAAAGGAGAGTGTTGTGTTTACAGAGTTTAACCGGCCTTCGTTCTTCCCCGTCAGGAAAAACAAGCCCATAACTGAGGAAATGGAGGTCGAAGGTAGCGACGACGGGAAAAACAACGTTACTGGTGGTAATGGGACAACGACGAAAGTCAGTGAAACCAATGGAATTCACAATGGACCAACCGGGGACATTGGATCAAATGGGGACATTGATCCACAGCGTGCTAATGACGTCAAAAGTGACGTCATCAGTTCTGATTCGTGTCCTAAGGAAAGAAAGACTTATGAGAAGAGCCAAGCCTGCAGCTTACTCTGATGACGTCATTAACTCTCTAGAGAACTGTCTCAACAAGCCTGTATATTTGTAAATACCAACTGAAAATGTATATAAGGCCTATTCGCTGAGATCCTAAAATATCATATAAATAATTGTACACTGAACAGTTGGCGTTTTTTCTCCTTTTGACCATGCTTCTTCTAAGGGGTGGGGGATGCGTTCCTTCGGTAGGCCTACCGTTCTTTCCAACAAATGTTAAAGGGCGAAGCTTCATCGGTTGATCGAAGTGAAATGTCAATGGGTCACCAGGCAGGCGGCCATGATTCACGTCTGTCAACACAACGCAAGGTGGCGCTGCAAGACCTTCCCCGAATGTTCCCGTTGTACAATCATTTATTCACATTCCCTGTGTAAAACGTCAACTGAATGCCTCCTAAAATCGACAGGGTAAACGTTTCACCCCTATCCAAACTATCACACAAGCAGTTTATACTCTAACAGACGATACCTAAGTTACTCTCTCAAGTTAGATTTGAATCCTAGCGGTGATATCTGGAACTAGCTCACCATCATCATCTGCTGGCTTTGTTCTCAGTCACACTTTCACTTTCGTTGATTCCCAAGGTCATTTTTGTTTGAAAGACTAAATTATTGTTTCATGATGGCAGACGTACTCTAGGCCTATCAAACGTAGTGCTCTAGTCACATGACCAAACCGGAAAACATCGACCGCAATAACGATGATTGCTAAGTAGGGGCCTAGTGGAGGCGGAAGGATATGAAGAATCCAAGTTTGTCATTACAAAGGTTGCAAGGCGTCTTGTGCTCTGACGGAGGAATTTTTGAGACAATCACTGGCAGCCAATCACATTTCAGCTTCCAAACAGCCAATCAAATCAGAGTACCGTGGGAAAAGTCAAATGAACAACGACACATTCTCTTTTTCCATTTAATTCATGAGTGAAGCATGATGTTTTTGTTTACTCATTTGATGATTTTTTGTGTTTGCAATCGGATGGTTTTTGTCAAGTCACGGTGAAGTTGGCCACCCCAGAGATCGAAAGTCGTTCAGAACGTGAGAAAAAAAACGTCTCGATTCGTCAGCTTCGAGTGCCGTGATAACTCTTTCTTTGATTAAGTAAACAGTCACCTTTTATGTGAAGATAGACGTGCATGGCGAGAGGAGGCGTTGGGCAAATATTTGCAGAAAGTCTATGTCATGATTTTGGGAATGTAAGAATGATATAAGGCCTAAAATGGGACATCAGAAGCTGATATTATGACGACCAGACGATGTTAATCTTAAACATGCAGTATACAGAAGTTTATATTCTACACAGGCCGAACATGTACATATTGTCATGGCCGGATGCCAGGGAAAATGTAATCAAATATAGCCTAATATACACACAAAATATGTTTTCATGACGCCCCGGAATAGCATGCTTTTCGGAGCAGCTGCAGAAAAACCCCGGAGAAAAACACATTGCATAGGTGTAACATCTGCCAGTGTTTTCATTTGTCAGTGTTCCCCTTATTGTCTGGGAAACGTTGGCAGATAGATCGATGCGTTTCTCTATGTGTCGAGTCGCAGCTTATTCCTTCAGACAATAGTAGGGGACACTCACAGGTAGGGAACATTCAGAAATGTTACACCGGCCAAATAAGTGGTCGGGATGCAAGGTAGATTGGAGACTGGCAGAATTCTTGAACGGCATCTTCGGTGGGAATCTCCTACTGGAAAGGTAGGCGTTCGTAAGAAGACCGGAGTACACCGAATTTCGCCAAAATACGCCGGAATACACCGACATATCGCCGAAAAGAAGGTTATGAACCGGAAAGGTGGTCCCACTGACCTCCCTAAAGGAAAATGTCATACTAGGAACTCGCACTTCTTGGTCCGACTGTTGGCATCACGATTCAAATTTGACCAACTGCACCAATTAGATAAGACTCGAGGAGAGAGTTTGAACTTCGGAAACAAGTGCAACTGGTTCCTACTAACAACAGCGAGTATATACGCTACATTTGTACCACATACCAGCTCAAATGATGTGGCCAGATGTTGATTTGCTACCCCTCCCCCTTTTTGAGGCATTTACCCTTTGTCCGGATGCGTCCACCATACAGCAAAGGGGTTTTCCTGGCCCCTTGTCATTAAAAAATGTGTTTTAAAGAAAATGAACATCCCATGAGAGTGTCAATTGTGGCGCGGCTGTCGTCAAATGAATGTTGAAAGGATTTTGATATCCAACAGAAAGCAGAAAGAACGACACACAAAATGATATACGTGAAAAAGGAAACGTCGTCTCCAAATTTCGCAAATTTCCGACTCCAATCGGGGTCTTCCTCAGGCACTTTCTAGTCGAGCTACCAGAAGTGTAATGAGCTGGATCCCAACATTACAAATACATGTAGATCTGAAGTAAGGAAACCCTGTGCAAACAGGAGATATGAAAAGTTTTAGTTGAATAGAAAGAGAGCCTCATGTTGAGTGCTGGAGCTGATTCACTAAGAGAATACCTGTAAAAAACAGTGTATGATTAGTAAACGTGTGATAGGAACGTGGAAAGGGGTTTTATGAATTATGGATTGTGTAATTAATGAGTCAACCTATGGAAAGAAGAAACAAAAGAGGCAATGGAGCTGCAACTGCGCATTCCAAAAAACCAAAAGAAGGGAATCAGTAAAAGATAAACAGTAGGAGTCAGGGCTTTCATTAACATTTTCCCTACCTGGGTCATGACTTCCACAATTTTTAAGTCAATTTGGGAAGATGCCGGGGTCTTCAGACTTCCAGCAATTCGTTTTGGGGTCATGACTTCTTGTTATATTTTACTGGGGGTCAAATCTTCCCTTCGTATGCTGCTACCGGTACCGCGTGCTAACTACGAGTCTGTTGTTGCCAGTTCTATTTTAAGCTGCGCTGGCAAGGATTCGGCGTGTTGACGAACATTTGGCCGCCTCACGACTTCCGATATCTTGATACCTGCGTCAGCCAGGGCCTTACTCAGGTGTAAATGGAGACTGAGTATACAGATGGGATTTCCACACTTTCTCTATCAGCGTATCATCGAATTTACCTAGCGTTTTTGAGACTTCAGAGTTATTCGTCATATTTGCGTCATTTCTGTAGTTTACATGCGTAATAGACGCCATACGCAGGCTTAATGAAAGCCCTGAGTGTGATTAGGCTGAAAGAAAAGAGTTTTCGGTATGGCATGTATAATTTATAAAATGAACAAACGAATGACATGAAGATATCATATATGATGTAAAAATAACAAAGAGCGAGTAAAAGTATGGAATGGAGCGATAATAAGAGGCAAAGAGACTGCCACCTACAGACTACACAAGTCAGAGTATGGTATCAGAAAAAGATGAATAGATAGAAGTAATGAAGGAAAGGCTACGTGAGCGGCAACTGCAACTCACTGGCCAAAGAAAAGAATAGGGAAAAGGCAATGGAAGAACTAGGCCTAAACCAGAATTAGAAAGCCACATGCTCCTAACCCTGGAGAAATAATAAGGCCTACTAGGGGGAAAAGAGAGAAGAACCCAACTGATGCCAAACTTTGTGGCCCTGACACTAAAGCTGAAGGAAAGCTATGGGGTTATCAGAAACTCAGCATCTGGTGTTGAGACCTGAGGGGTGATGGTTTTAAGGGTCCACATCCACCACAACTCTGTTCTGAGGAGGGTCGTCTCATTCGGACATGAAAGGCTTTTGATGTTTATTGACTCAAGATGTTTGCCACTTTGTAGTGAACTCATCCTCAAGTGGGACATGCTAAAGGTCTTATCATGTCTCGGCAGTATGAGTGTGGAGCAATATGTTATGAAAAACTTCCCTGAAAACAAACAAACTTCCTGAAATTCTCTGAGTTCCGCCTTGAAATTTGGGCCAGTTCGCCCACAGTCACCGAGGATCGCAAGTGAAACGAGATGGTTGGTTGTTTTCCATCAAGTTTTAGCATGTCGAATGAGTGAGTGATGTTTTTGTTGTGGCTTGTTAGTAATGCAAGAGTTGGTCATCTACCTGACTGGGCAAGGAAAAGGAAACATCATCCCCCGGTATTAAAGTTCACTTTTAGATTCTGTCCTTCTCAGAGTCACAGGTTTTAAAGACCCTTTATAAACCCCAGCCCGAGTATGGGTCCTCACAGATCGTCAACGAACAGCTATCTCCTACAAAGAGTTCCAACATCGATCTATCATCTTCTCCATTCAACACCGATTGATCCAACCGACTTTATCAATATGTATATCAGAGGTAAGACCAACGGGACTAAAAACTTAACATTTTATCATTCAACCACCGGCAACCGCTACTCTGGGGATATATATACGAGGTATGCGTCTTAGTTTTAAAATCTTATGTTCTGCAGGCCGAAACAGTAGTTAAACTTTGATTACGATTGCAAACTCCGCTTTCATGAATTAAAGAATTACGTAGAAGGTTAGCATAGCATCCTAACTTCAATTTCCTTCCCGTCGCCTTGCCAATCCGAAATTTATGATGCTCCATGCTGGATGGAGGCCGCGTCGATTCTGTGGAATGAGCGACGCAGCAGTGCGGCGGCAAAGAGAGGAACCATTCTAAGATACTAACTTATCATAACTTGTCACGGCGAATGCCTCTTCTTGCCGATAATACGGAACGCATAGACAGGATATGAAAAATATGTCATTATTAGGATTACAAAAGACGACTGAGCCTCTGGAAATCGAGGCCTGATTATTAATTTATTATCATTTGCAACCGAAAACAGTAGTGAGTGGTCGGTTCCGAAACCCACGAGTCTGACGAAGTGGGATTATTGATGGCAAGGTCTGTGTCAAATGACCGGAATACTCCCAGTTTTTCCCTATTGCTCGTAGGCTTACCAATTGCATAACTCACTTATAAAATAATGCAGGAGCTGAAATGTATCATTTCGAGAGTTCCTTGCCTAGAAGAAATTCAAAAGTTTTTGTGACTCCGACCAAACCAAAAATGTGGTGTAAATTTGATGAAGGTAGGGCTAGTAGCTCGCTATTCTTGCGGACACGTTCTAAACCTTACGAGATCTATTTTGTGAGACGTTCACACATGTTTCCAGAGGCTTTTCACCATCGAAATATTAAGTCACTGAGAAAGTCTCATCGGGGAGGGGTGCTGGGGGGGGGGGGGCACTCCACTCACCAACCAAAATCCATCTCAGTTGCTGAAGTTGTGGACTTATTCAACGTAACATGTTCATTTTGACAGTCAAGAGATCGTCAGACGTGGAAGATCTTTTTTTTTTAAATCCCGTCTTTCGGGTCAAATGAAAACGTACTGACCTTAATTACACCTAAGCTATAATTAATCCCTAAAACAATTAAGACAGTCATGTCGTTGAAAATCACTTAAACTGTCTCAAAATCTTTTGACCCAAATGTCAATTTCTAGGCCTACCGAGTATGTCTCATTTTCCGAATTGTTAAGTCATCGTATTCGTGTGGACGCAACTTGTGGCTGACCCGAATATGAATTCATGTAACTTGGAGGCCGTGGGAAATATTAAAAGTCATGTGCTGTGATAAAATCCCCTTTAGGATGAATGTCTTGTAATCAAACAGCGAGAAAAATCACTTCATCACGAACCTTTGAAGGAGAAACACGGATTTTGCCCACTAGCAATTTTTCTGTGAGTACATTTCGTGGAGTTTTCTTTGGGGTTATCTGCGATTGGTTTTTGACCTGTTCATTATTGAACAGAATACTGTTGTCAATATCCAGGGTTCGTTATGACCTTCTGACGTCACAAAACGTTTAATCTCAACAGCTTCGTAAATATCTGTTATACGCGACATTACCAAATTAAGCCTCAGATAAGGAATGCGGCCGTCCAGATCCTATAAATTTGGAAGGCTTTACTTACCCATGGGTTCCACCAGGGAAATCCCGGCGGGATCTGATGAATTCTGATGTAAATGCACATCAGTGTTGCCAAAAATATAGAGAAGAGAAGATCTGCACACTATCACTGTGTATTATAGGTTTGGCTTTCTCCGTGGTCTTATCGCAGTGGGGAGTTTTCTAGTTTCGATTTCATCACTGTTAAAAATGCTGACAGCAATTTGCTGGCAGCAGAGTAACACAGCACTTTTCTGTATTTTGACAGCACCCGTTTACGCCCGCCCGCCCGCATTACCTGAACAAGCCCGTTGAGATTTTGATCCAGAAATGCCAAGAGCCGTAACACCTCCAGGTGTCCAGACCCCAGAGCTGTATTTTTAGCCATACCTGGCTGTTCTGTTTATTGCCCTCCCACCATCTGTTGGATGGTGATATGGGAAATAAAGTACTATAAATAGGTCATCAGCAGCGGGGGTGAACAGGTAATTGGAAAAGCCCACTAGTGAATCTGGCCCTCAAGTCCACGAGAAAATGGCTCATAAAATCATTATTTTCTGCTCGATTTGAAAAATTCGAACACATATTTGATATACCATCAAATTTAAGATCCTCTGGTAACACTCACAAACACTGCACATATCTTTGTGTTGGATTTTCTTACTTTAGTCAGAGGCATTAATCTGCCTGGATTACGTAACTTCCTCCTTATCTGTACCCCGATAGAATGCAAAATATCGGGGTATATTAGGTCTGCTGCTCAATGGGATGTAAATGTAATACAGTGACTGTATTTTGACAGCCAAATGGTACAAATTCTACAACAAATGCTGTCTTTTAAACTGAGAAACTGTAATCTTGCTGTTAAATTCCAGTGAAAAAAACAGCAGTTTGCAGTGAAATGAATTTTACATCAAATATGCAGTGAAAATTCTGCTGTAAATTTACAGATATTTTTAACAGTGATAGATAAGCACAGTTTGTTTCGAACTGGAATTTTGTCATTGCACCCCCGAGATATTGCATCAGGCCACATGGCTATAGAGTAATTCAGGTATCGAACAGAAGCTTTTCAAGAGGATTTCTTTAATTCAAAGTTGCTCTTCAAGGTAATATACATGGTCTTAACTTTAATATACGGTACCGCGCTTGTGAACTTTTTCATTTCAGGCTACAAGTTAATAACATTTCCATTTGGTCTCATTAGCATTTTCCTTTTCAGTCTCTCCCTCACGAGGAGACGCCAGTACTGAGAAGTTTAGGGGGCTCAAGCTAGCCTGAGATACTCAATCTTTGTTTCACAAAGACTAACGTTACTTTCCATGTATTTTCCTTCCAGTCGCCATCTTTCTGAGCATTCTACGGTTCGTCTTCACTATGCCAACAATTAGACCTACATCACGCAAAAGGATCTCGTGCCAAATGGACAACCTCGCAACGGGTGATAAAGATTTTTGGACCAAGGTCTCGTTCAGGGCAGGCGAGGCCAAGGTTAAAGCCGAGCACTTATTGAAGGAACAGGTAAGTTACCGCCTTCAAATTACCCGCAAATCTTCTAGTGACCAAACAGATACTGAGGCGAAAACCTTGTTCGTCAGAAACATGGCGACCAAGGACGAGGAATGAACAACTGTTTTGCTGCTTTCGTGTTCGTTGTCGTGCTTAGTGTACGAAAAAAATATTCGTAAAATGCGACCATGCTATGAATGTTATGTGTGAACCCCAAACCAGGCCTCGTCCTAGACTGGTTCCCGTCTTTGCCGCTTCACTCCGGCGGCCGTGCTACTGTTCGAACACGACCGCGGTAAAGGTTTTGTTCTCTCTCTCTCGATCCCATACCACTCTCAACGAAAACGCTTCCTCAATAGGGAAGCAACCTGAGGAGGAACGACCGAAGCTTCTGCCGCGTTCGTGGTCAAACTATTGAAGAGGGAGTTGTCGCAAAGCCCCGACACGCCCAACGTGAACGTCTGTCCTTTTGTTCGATGTTCTCCTCCTGGCATCGAACAATGGGTTTGGCGTTCGCGTTGGCGTTTCGGGGGCTTTGCGAAAACTCTTTCTTGATTACCTCGGTGCGCTGATATGGAGAAATCTGATTTTACAACATAACTGTGACTCGTGACGAAACATTTCCAACACTCACAAATCCTATTTCATCTTTACAGTTGGAACAGAGATTGGGTAATGACTCGTCATACGCCAAGGACTTAGAGCGTCATCACGTGCCAGGAATGCCACACAAACTCAAAGACGATGAACTCGACGGCAGCTCTGGATGCAGAGTAAGTTACAATTCCTAACATTTTCAACACTTTGAACGGCGATTTTCTCCAAACTCTCCATTCTCGGTTCTTAGCCAAGGAACGATGGTGGCGACCTCTTCAGATTGGGGCGCCGCTTGCAGCGGCAAAGACGCGAGCAGTCTAGGCCTACATGTGTGTGATATTCACCTTTTCCCTTTTGTTATGTTTCAGGTGAATGAATCGGTTGCTGATGCTCATCGTCAACTCTCAACAGCATCTAAGTTTCTTGCATTCATCCATAAAGAGGAGGAGAAGTGTCATGACAGTAACCAGAGCACCAAAATGATCAACGCTTACAGAGACACAATAAAACAGCTGGACAACCTGCTCATCATCGTCACAGACTACATTGAAAAGATTGGCATGGACCTGGAGAAGTCAACACCTGACGTCACGTTAGATGACCTGACGTCACATGAGGATAGAAGCTACAGAGATGATAGAGCATACGTGATCATCAGGGACCTCGTCAAACTCTGCGCACAAGTTGAAGAAAGATTTACTCCTCCCAAGTGAATGGCGAATTCGAGCAGCAACTATGTATAATAGATTACACAGCAAATATCATAAGCCATCCATTTGACTGGTCATAAACGGGCAGTCTGATTACAGTATTTAGAAACAATTTGAACTCTAAAAGCATGACTGGGGTAAGCAAGCGTGATTATGCAATACCCAGTACTTCCTTGCTTTCATGTACATACAATGTACATTATTTATTTTGGACTCGAGTCAGGATTCAGTAAGTTTGAGGAGTCTTATGTTTGCATGATGTGTTAATTACTATATACCAGCTGTTTATCGTTTAATGTGCCATCGGACTCTTCTACCGATCACTTGATTTGCATTTATTTTACTGAATTCCATGAAAATTTCAAAGCCAAGATTCACGTATCCCTCCATTTGTTTAAAAATATCTTATTATCATGGAATTTAATGTGTATGAAAATGTACATAGGTTTTATTTATTGTTGCATTGTATATTTTATATAGCTGTATTTAATTAGAAACCAGGTGTGAAAGGAGGGAATGTCCCCTGGAAAAACTGTCCCTGGATCAATAGTTCACACTCTAATCCCTCATAGCGATTAGTTTCTCTAGTGATGCACCTCAATCCGTCATTGAACAATAGAAGTGGACACCTTTTACAGGGGACATTCTTCACTGTTACACCGGCCTCCCCGTCTAAAAAGTGGGTCGAGTGGACCAGTCTCGTCTCCGACCTCTGGGGTTCCTTGGGAGGGTTCTAATAGTTTGCATGCAGTTGAAGGTTTTGAGACCCTTGTACGTCACATGTTGTGGACACATCCCTGTATAGGATGATCCCGTCAACGTTTACCTGGCTTGGGGCATTTGGGTCGCAGGGTGGGGTCAAGGCGTGCCTGAATGAGGTGAAGCGCCATCACAAATGCAGATGGCGCTCGGTGGTCATTGTAGTACCGAAGGTTGTTGCTCGCTGGCGCGTGGCGCCTTCGCACTACCTTGGCTGCTCGAATATCATGAGAATACCACAGATTCTCTGCGCTCCCTTGTCATTCGTGACGAAGGGAGCGAGCGCTGAGAACCTCTGCATTCTCAGGATGTTCCGTATTTATCACGGATCGATTTCCTCCAGATAAAGGAAATTTCATTCCCCATAACTGCACAGCAACCTTGATTCCTTCCTGCCCAATTAGTCTCATTCCTTGCATCTAGTGGTTACCGGTAGGGGGAGTTTTGTCTGTCTCTGGTACCTGTACGGTCCTTTACTGTTGTAACAGTACGAGTATATCTTGAAGATAGAAATAATGTAGATACGTATGTGTCATTATATCATTTATGCATTAAAGGATTTTAAAAACAATTTGGGTTTTAATTCCCTGATTAATGCCCCCCCCCCTCCCCCGGTCTCGCGCAATCAGATTTGCCACGCTTGCATTACAGCCTAGGCAACTTGTCTGATGTCACCGGAAGGGACCATGGACGTAAGTATAAATATGACCGGTAGGGACCATGGACGGAAGTATAAATACTTCCATTTAGGTGTTCTGTTTGGTGTTGTGTTCTCAATCCTGGGTTCACATTTTTTGAAACCCTTAAAAAGGGGCCTAAATATTTCCAAGCAACAAAGATGACCTATTCTATAGCTGAATGTTTGGAGGATGAGTACATTGCAACACTATTAGCCAAAATCCCCCACACGACAACTTTACGTATAAGGGCAAAAGAAATTTCGCGTTCTTTCGCGTCCGGACTTCGAGTGATTCCGTATATGATGCTCCACGCTCGCTCGCTGGGTGGAGGCCGCGTCGATTTTTGTGGAATGAGCGCCGCAGGAGAGCAGCGGCAAAGACTGGAACCAGTCTAAAGCCTACGTCACAATCGAAATAATAAGTCACTAAGAAAGTCTCAATCATCGGGGAGGGTGCTTGGGAGGGGGCTTACTTCATTCACCCCACCCACCAATCAATCCCATCTCAGGTCCTGAAGTTGTGTAATTATTCAACGTTAACATGTTCATTCTGACAGACAAAGCTCGTCAGATGTTAATGAAAGATCATTTTTTTAAATCCCGTCTTTCGGGTCAAATGAAAACGTACCGACCTATTTATTACACCTGGTTAGTATTAAACAAAATACTACAAGGTTAATATCCAGGGTTTGTTATGACATTCTGACGTCACTTGATTAAATCTCAACAGTTTTGGTATTAATCTCAACAACTTCGTTAACTACCTGTTATCGCGACATTACCAAATTAAGTCTCAGGAATGGGGTCGACCCCCGGACCAGATCCTATAAATTTCGACAGCTTTGCTTGCCCGTGGCTTCCATGAGGGAATCCCGGCGGGATCTGATGAATTCTGATGTAAATGTCCATCAGTGTTGCCAAAAATATAGAGAAGAGAGGCCATTGCGCACTATCACTGTGTATTATAGGTTTGGCTTTCTCCATGGTCTTATCGCAGTGGGGACTAGTTTTCTAAATTTAGTTTCGATTTCAAAGATAGCCACAGTTTGTTTCGATATGATATGTAAAGTCGTCTCCGAATTTCGCAAATTTTCGACCCCAACCGGGGTCTTCCTCAGGCACTTTCTAGTAGAGATCCCAGAGGTGAATTTTACTTCTGAAATTCACTTGAAATTCAGATGTGAATATCACTTCTGGGATCTCTACTAGAAAGTGCCTGAGGAAGACCCCGGTTGGGGTCGAAAATTTGCGAAATTCGGAGACGACTTTACGTGTCATATCATTTTGTGTGTCGTTCTTTGTGCTCTATGGATACACAGTTTGTTTCGAATTGGAATTTTGTCATTACATCCCAGAGATATTGCATCAGACCACATGGCTATATATAGGGCCTACGAGAGTAATAATTCAGGTATCGAGCAGAAGCAATTGGAGAGGATTTTAAATTCCTAGTAGCTCTTTTAATAGGTAATGTACTCGCTCTTAACTTTAATGTACGATACCGCGCTTGTGAATTGTTTTATTTCAGGCCACAACGGTTAATGCCATTTCCATCATGGTCTCACTTACATTTTCCTTTTCAGTCTCTCCCTCACGCGGAGACGCCCGGACCGAGAGGTGTCAGGGGGGCTCAATCATTGTTTCACAAAGATTAACGTTATTTTTCATGTATTTTCCTTACAGTCGCCATCTTTCTGAGCATTTTACGATTCGTCTTCGGTATTCCAACGATTATTAGACCTACATCACGCAAAAGGATCTCGTGCCAAATGGACAACCTCACAACGGGTGATAAAGATTTTTGGACCAAGGTCTCGTACAGGGCAAGGGTGGCCAGGGAAGAAGCTGAGGACTTATTGAAGGAACAGGTAAGTTACCGCCTTCAAGTTACCCGCAAATCTTCTGGTGACCAAACAGATACTGAGGCGAAAACTTTGTTCGTCAGAAACATGGCGACCAAGCATGAGGAAGGAAAACAACAGCTTCGAGCGGAGGCCGATACCACTGGCATGAATTATTGAGTGTAGCGTTTCGAGAGCTTTGCGAAATTTTGATTACCTCGGCGCGCTGATACGGAGAAATCGGATTTTCCAACATAAGTGTGACTTGTGACGAAACATCACTTACTTTTTCTTTGCAGTTGAAACAGAGATTAAGTGATGATTCTGTCAAAGATTTAGAGAGTCATCACTGGCAGGGGATGCCACACAAACTCATGGATGATGAATCCGACGGTAATTCTGGATGTAAAGTAAGTTCAAGTTCCAAATATTTCCAACACTTTGAAGGGCGATTTTCTCCAAACTCTCCATTCTCGGTTTCTCCACAAAAATGATTGTTCACAATCAACCAGGCTGTGTGTGAATATCCCAAAATTGCCTTATCTCTGTTGATTGGCGCTGCTGTTACGAATGGATACATCCTATTGTCTCGTTTCCATTCGAATATTATTGAGTTCGCTGGAAGAACTTTTTATCTACGCTTATCCAGACCTAAATGTAGATCATGGTGGTGTTATGTTTCCCCACAAACCTGGGCCTACATTAGATTGGTTCCTGTCTTTGCCGTCCACTCCCGCGGCGCCACTGGAACGGACAGTGGGGGGGGGGGCGCCGCGTGCAGCGGCAAAGACGCGAGCAGTCTAGGCCTACATGTGTATGATATTCACACTTTCCCTTTTGTTATGTTTCAGGTGAATGAATTTGTTGCTGATGCCCATCGTCAGCTTTCAACAGCATCTACGTTTCTTGCATTCATCCATAAAGAGGAAGAGAAGTGTAATGACAGTAACCAGAGCCCTAACATGGTCAACGCTTACAGAGACACAACAGAACAGCTGGACAACCTGCTCTTCATCGTCACAGACTACATTGAAAATATTGGCATGGACCTGGAGAAGTCACCACCCGACGTCAAATTAGATGACCTGACGTCACATGAGGATAGAAGCTACAGAGATGATAGAGCACATATGATCATCAGGGACCTCGTCAAACTCTGCGCACAAGTTGAACAAAGATTTACTCCTCCCAAGTGAATGGCGAATTCCAGCAGCAACTATTTAAAAAGGCCTACACAGCGAATATCATTAAGCCATCCATTCCGTCGCTTCGTGCGACTTGTCCTAAACGGGCAGTCTGATTACATATTAGAAACAATTTGAACTCTAAAAGCATGACTGGGGTAAGCAAGCGTGATTATGCAATACCCAGTACTTCCTGCTTTTCTTGTAATTTTGGACTTCAATCAGAATTCAGTCAGTTTGAGAAGAATTAAGTCTAATATATGCATGATGTGTTATATTATACTACGAGCTGTTTATCATGTTTCATAGCGTGCCATTTTATATCAGACGGTGATATACCGATCACTTTAATTTGCATTTATTTTACTGAATTCCATGAAACATTTCAAAGCCAAGA
>NMRB01000252.1:449732-475804 GCA_002633025.1 Notospermus geniculatus | reverse complement strand
GACCCCGGTTGGGGTCGAAAATTCGTGAATTCTGGAGATTGACTTCTTGCTTATTATAACTATAAAGCCTAGCAACGTTTTATGAATATGGGCCACATCGCTTGCGATATCACCTGGTGTGCTGCTGGTTTTGAAGAGGGTCTGAAATTTACAAAAGATGTAGAGGGACCCTACTTTCGGAAGAATCAACTGCATTGATCAGACTGAGCAAAATTCTCAGCTCCTCGCTTAGTCTATTTTCAGATGTAACAACGATACCATCTGCCGATATCTTTCTGATGATTTCTCTCCTCCTTTGCTGAGTCACGAGAAGTGCGGCTCAATAATCACACAAACACGACACATCACTGTCAGTCACTTTGTCCGCTTCGTTTACGCTCATCAGATCACACACGATCACACAATCACCTTCAACGATCACACCAAACAATATCATTCCTTACCATTCATGCTTTGTGGCAGATAAAAGGAATCGTTTGTTCCTACTTCTTGTTGCAATCGTTCCTCCATAACGTTCATCTTATCAATACGCCAAGTGCTGCCGTTGGAGGGGGGGGGGCAAAACTATGACTAAGCACATTCAGGGCTGAATCAAACTCTGTGCTTTGTTGTTGGCCAAGCCCAGAAAGTGGATAACCATCATCTAAAAAGTACCAAAAAAGTACCTCAAAGTGATGGTTTCTTCAACATTTGTCTTACATTACCCGGTACACCAAGTTTTGTCCCGGTGTGGGGATGGGCAAATGCATAACTACACACATTCAGGGCCAAATCAACGCTGTCGTTTTGTTGGCCGAGCCCAGAAACTGGATAACCATCATGTCAAAAAACAACAAAAAAAGTACGTCAGAGGTTGATCTTACATGAATTGATTGTGATACTGTTATACTAAATTTCCTGCCAATCAGTCTGATAGTGTTACGTTCATTATTTTTCTCACTTTTTGCTCTTACCGATTACCTAACTTTGCCTTTGTAACATCATTCAGGGTGGAAAAAAGGATGGAGTCATATTTATACAGTCTCCTTTCATCTGCCCACTCATTTAGGTAATGCGGATAAGAAGAGAAAAAGTCGGGTGCACCTGATATTTTCTTTGTAAGTAAATGGATCGTTGGTGGATGTTATAAAAATACAATGTATCATGGAACAAAGGTCCAGTGATCTCATAGACAACATCCGCTGGCGGCCCGTTGTCCAGGTTGCTTGGAAGTCTGGAAGCTGAAAAGTTGTATGCACGGATTTGTGCTCTGTTTGGTTTGGTGGCAGGAATACATGTAGATTCTCGCATTTTCAGTGTAATCCTTCCACCGTGTTTTCCAAGTCAGCATTTGGGGTGATGATTTGAAGCGCTTTAAAACAATATAGTGGGAATAAAGCGCTTGAGACAATTAGCTGTATACTTACACTACAAAGAGAAGTCCGGGTTTTTTCAGGTCCGGACTCATTTGAAGTCCGAGTTTCTCCATGACAGCACTTTATACACTACAAATCCAGTTAGTACAAAACCCAGCGATCCCAGGTGACTTCGGAGGTCACATCCGTGGGTCACTCAAACACATGTAATTATCGCAATGCCATCTGTCGCTGGGTCTAGAACTGAGATAATTGCACTTACAAATGAAGTAAAAACCCAGGTCAAGTCCGGACTTGATCATCAAGTCCGGACTCATCACATCCGGGCTTAGGAAGTCCAGACTTTGTAGACCCGGGCTTCATTACGCCCGCCTTTTTTGTAGTGTAATAGGAGAAGTCCGGACTTTGTTTGTAGTGTAAGTATGGCTTATGATACATTGGGAAGCGCTTGAAACTGTGATTTGATTAGAAACGCAATAAATATAGTCAACAGTTTTGCATCGAAGCTTAACATCATTTCTGGGATTGCCAACCTGCCCTTGTGGAGGTGATTGAAGAGGGTATTTTTCTAAAAATGCAAAAATAAAATGATTTATGTCTCAGGAACTCAACGCTAAATAAGGAGAACCTGTCATTCCGCATTGGCGTAGCATCAAATTGTCTGTGCCTATCTTCTTAAAATAGCCCCGTATAATAGTTGTATAAAAAGACTGAGGCATTCTTCAAACAATTACAAAATGTCAGGAGTAGAAATGATTATATGTCATTCAGAAAGAAGTTTTCTTGAATGTTAACATTGTTGGGGCTGTTTCTGACTGGAACTGGTTCATAAAAACGTTGATGTCACCTTTGTAAATGCTTGCTTGTTACACCCTCAGGATTCTCAGTCTGAACATGATTTGAAGAATCCTCAGAGCAATATGTCTCACCAGGCTTTGGGTTATACTCACTTGTGGTGTCTTGAACAGTTAAGAGTCGTCCTCCTATAGCAGGGTTTTACCTCGCTCCACTTCATCCACTCACACTGTGAGTGTGTGAAGAGGAGTGAGACCAAAGCCCTGCTATGGGAGGATGAGTTGGAGAACACTGGATAAAAAACGTTAAGTCAGTCTCAGCAAGAGTCTCTTCAACAGTACTTCGCTACTCCACAAAAGTTGATATTTTCTGGCATTTTACTTTCTACATTTCAATATTTAAAGGTGCCTATCCACTTGAGAGTTTTCTCTCGCTTGTTGGCTTCGATGGGCAACTCAAGTTGTTATGTGCCATTGGTCTCAGCATGCCATAAGGAAACAAACAATGGTGAGCCAGCTTCTGCTTGAAAACTCTCCCGTGGACAGGCACCTTAGACGCAGGCTATACAGACATACCGTTAACAAAGGCTTTCCAAAGGGTTCGTGACCGTGAAGCCATTGTTAACCGGTGTGTCCGTATCGCTCTATGTAATTGCGCCTGTAGCGAGACAAAGGTATTGTTGAATAGACCATTGTGGTGATCGACTACTTTTGACTTTCGTCAACCAGTGTATGATTGAAGGCCTTTTGAGGCTCATTTTTACGACAGCAATATGCAGAGCTTGCCACACCGTTTCCACAGGCATGACAGGGCCTTTGCCCATCGTTGCATTGTCTGTTGTTGTTGGTCTTTGGTTATTGCAAGATAAAAAAGAAGTGACACAATGCTTTTGATAAAGGTGTGGTACAGAGTAGCAGCAGTGCAAATAGGCCTCAATGGCCAACGTGTTGACTTTAGAGCCGGAATAATCACCAAATTTGACATAACCCAAAGCCTACATGCAAAGTCTTCCAAATTTCTGCCTAAATGTCAAGAACTTTCATCGCCTGTTGTTAATTTTCCTCGACATGTTGAAAAAATTGAACCGTCGTGGTTTCGGTGTAGTCAACCCAGTTCCCAGGTCAGAAACAGCCTCGTCCTGTCATATACTATCAGCGTTAGTCAACCGATCAATTGTTATGGTAAAATTACACGTATTATTTGGATCGAGGTTGGTTTTGGCGTCTAAGTCATTTTCATTGACGTCATCAGTGTAGCCCCTGCAGCGTTTCGCATTATACGCTTTCTGCTGTTTATGAATCCGCACGACGAATTGGTTCATTTCCTTCCTGAAATTATCGTTGAACCAGCCGTAAAGAAATGGATTGATACACGCAGAACTCATCGCAAATACTTTCAGGAGTAAATCCGTGAATTTGATAAACCGACCCGTCGCCATGTGAGGTCCGAATTCTAGAATCAAGGTGAAGATATTCCACGGTAACCAGCAGACGCAGAAAACTAACACAATTGAGACGAGAATTTTATTCGTTCGATGTTTACGTTGACTGTCGGACTTCCTCATTGGTCGGTGACGAAGACGGATGTATATTTTCATGTACATTCCTGATGCACACAATAGAGGTAAACAGAATTGGAAAATGAATGTTAAAAAACTGTAGATGTGACGGCCAGAGGTGGAGGGCCAGCGTTCGTAGCAGTAATTCCTGTACTCGTTAGAAAACGGTATCGTCACGGAATACGTTCTGGTGAAAACAATCATAGGAATGCATATCAGAATGGAAAAAATTAAAGCGAAAAGTATACTTAGGAAAGATTTTTTCAATGTAATCCGATCACGTAGAGGATAGACTATCAACCAGTATCTCAGAGCAATATGTCTCACCAGGCTTTGGGTTATACTCACTTGTGGTGTCTTGAACAGTTAAGAGTCGTCCTCCTATAGCAGGGTTTTACCTCACTCCACTTCATCCACTCACACTGCCAGTGTGTGAAGAGGTGCAATACCAAAGCCCTGCTATGGGAGGATGAGTTGGAGAACACTGGATAAAAATGGTCGAAGTCAGTCTCTTCAGCAGAACTTTGCTGTGACACTCCACAAAAGTTGATATTTTCTGGCATTTTACTTTCTACATTTCAATATTTAAAGGTGCCTATCCACTTGAGAGTTTTCTCTCGCTTGTTGGCTCTCGATGGGCAACTCAAGTTGTTTGTGTCATTGGTCTCAGCATAAAGGCCTCCATACATTACATGACAACTGTCGAAATGAGTCAGAACATTTAGTTCGTTCGAAAATACTTCATGCGACAACATTCGACATGTCAAAGTTCTCTGATGTTTTTCGAGAACGATGCGACACTTTGCAGGATCAAATATTGTCGAACGGCTTATTGTAGTGACTCATTTCGACATTTTTCTTGCAGTGTATGAAGGCCTTAAGGGTTGGTTTATACTCGGCTTGCGGGCCGTCAAGCGCATGAAACTGATCGCAGGTTTCCAAGGCGTGAATGTGCATACACATTGAAATTGATCATAGTTGGCGTAAAATCCAGATGGAGTATGAACCTGCCCTAAGCCATAAGGAAACAAACAATGGTGAGCCAACTTCTGCAAACTCTCCTGTGGATACGCACCTCAGCTGTGATTGCATAAAGATGCAGGGTATACGGATATACCGTTAACAAAGGCTTTCCTAAGGGTTCTTGACCATGAAGCCATTGTTAACCGGTGTGTCCGTATCGCTCTATGTAATTGCGTCTGTAGCTAGACAAAGGTATTGTTGAATAGACCATTGTGGTGATCGACTACTTTCGACTTTCGTCAACCAGTGTATGATTGAAGGCCTTTTGAGGCTCATTTTTACGACAGCAATATGCAGAGCTTGCCACACCGTTTCCACAGGCATGACAGGGCCTTTGTCCATCGTTGCATTGTCTGTTGTTGTTGGTCTTTGGTTATTGCAAGATTAGAAAGAAGTGATGCAATGCTTTTGATAAAGGCGTGGTACAGAGTAGCATCAGTGCAAATAGGCCTCAATGGCCAACGTGTTGACTTTAGAGCCAGAATAATCACCAAATTTGAGATAACCCAAAGCCTACATGCAAAGTCTTCCAAATTTCTGCCTAAATGTCAATAACTTTCATCGCCTGTTGTTAATTTTCCTCGACATGTTGAAAAAATTGAACCGTCGTGGTTTCGGTGTTGTCAACCCAGTTCCTAGGTCAGAAACAGCCTCGTCCTGTCATATACTATCAGCGTTAGTCAACCGATCAATTGTTATGGTAAAATTACACGTATTATTTGGATCGAGGTTGGTTTTGACGTCTAAGTCATTTTCATTGACGTCATCAGTGTAGCCCCTGCAGCGTTTCGCATTATACGCTTTCTGCTGTTTATGAATCCGCACGACGAATTGGTTCATTTCCTTCCTGAAATTATCGTTGAACCAGCCGTAAAGAAATGGATTGATACACGCAGAACTCATCGCAAATACTTTCAGGAGTAAATCCGTGAATTTGATAAACCGACCCGTCGCCATGTGAGGTCCGAATTCTAGAATCAAGGTGAAGATATTCCACGGTAACCAGCAGACGCAGAAAACTAACACAATTGAGACGAGAATTTTATTCGTTCTATGTTTACGTTGACTGTCAGACTTCCTCATTGGTCGGTGACGAAGACGGATGTATATTTTCATGTACATTCCTGATGCACACAATAGAGGTAAACAGAATTGGAAAATGAATGTTAAAAAACTGTAGATGTGACGGCCAGAGGTGGAAGGCCAGCGTTCGTAGCAGTAATTCCTGTACTCGTTAGAAAACGGTATCGTCACGGAATACGTTCTGGTGAAAACGATCATTGGGATGCTAACCAGAATGGAAAAAATTAAAGCGAAAAGTATACTTAGGAAAGATTTTTTCAATGTAATCCGATCACGTAGAGGATAGACTATCAACCAGTATCTGTCCGTTGCTATAAATAACATAGTTAAAGTCGATACGTATATCGGTATTGCAAACGATGGGAAGATTATGTGACAGAGGGCGTTACCGAATATCCAGTTGTCGGTCAGTTGGTAGTGAAGTTGAAACGGAAGATTAAAAAGGCAGATAAAAATGTCCGACAAGGCCAGGTTCCCGATGAAAACGTTTGTTACGTTCCACATGTTTGTATTCCTGCTGAGAATGTAGAGCACCACGCCGTTGAACATCACGCCGAGGGATATCACAATCACGTATAGCGTTATAATCACACCGCTCCATAAAGGCTCCTTCAGGGCGTCGAACATACCCTGTTTGAACAAACCGGAGAAATTTTTTGAACTGAACAACGAGAGTAACTCGTCTTGTAGGCCCATGTCTGTTTTGCTCCGGTTTGCATCCGTAGGAAGACCGGGGTCGAGAGGAAATAACGCTGTGTTGTTCGGATTGTTAAACATCTCCATAAGTTTTCTCCAGTATTCCTCGTTCTCATCTTCCACCCCCACTAATCCACCACCCCCTCCCATTTCCTGTTTTTCACTGGCATTCATACCTCCTGTTTGATACATCAGATTAAGTGCATCCAACTATTTATAGCCTATGCCGAGTCGTAGATTTTTCACAATGGCACACTTTTTGAACTGAAAGTAATGTGAGCAGCATCGCGTAACCGGAAGCCAGGAGAATTTCCAGAAAATATTGTACGATATCAGCTGAGAGAATTTTCCATGAAATATCTCACACTGTCACACGAATGTATCCCTTGGTAACATAATCTGCCATTCCTTTTCCATTAACTCTAGATTCCACTCTCCGAATATGAATCCATCACTTACAAAACACATAGTTTATGACCGCGAGGTCATATTTCGGTTGTCAGAATAGATAAAGACGGGCTATTTTTACCATAGTTCATATTATTTCATTTGCGTCGATGTTGATCAAGACCCTGCGTCCAGCTCGGTTCATCTCCACGACAATAACCTACAATTTCCTCCCAGTGACTTCACCGCGCCGCTCCAAAATCAATGTCCAATTCCATCAACTTCAATTCGCTATCTATATTCGGTGTAATGACACTGATTATTCCTTGGAAATGACTCACATTTTATCAAAATGTTTATCAGGCTTGTGGCTCACGCGGAGTCATCCCTTATTTCATTCAGTGTCTGCTTGGATACCCCACTTCAAAGAATTCTCATGTCGATAGTAACACGCGGTGTCTGATGTCGATTTCAATTCACAACGTCGAGTAGAACGCTTTGTCAATTATCTTTGTCACTTTCTATTCAAGTATTCACTAAATTCAAATTCACAATTCTCGACCCGTTTCTTCAAAGTTGAATATCACATTTCCACTTTTATCGGTAAAATCTCACCTCATCCAAAAGTTGTGCGACCCTCTCAGGTAAGCAGCCTCAAAAGTGCAAAATACTTAAGGAAGAGCTTCGAGGTACTGTTTAAAATCCATGAACTTCCTTGACGACTTCTGGTGTTCGTGTTGCCTTACTCAACCTGAAAGTAGACAAAGAAAGAATGTGTTAGAATTTCTAAATCCTTCGAATGACGATACGCCATACCCTAGTGATTATCAGGTCCACTTGGCAAGTGGCAGGTCCCGGGTGCAAATCCAGCCCAGGCCATTTGGGATTGATCATCTGGCTCTTCATGTTCATCACATTCTGCAGTAATAAAGCCATAGTTCCTTGTGCCTTGTACATGTACCGTGTGCCTTTGGAAGGGCAAGTAAGACACCATCCAAGTGTAGAAGAACATGAGTAGCCCGAGGTGGCCTCTGGTCTGCCATATTTACCGTGGACTGGTATATGGCTTCGGCCTGATGGAAAAATTCAAATACAATACCCCATGACTTGAGAACCAAAGGGAATGAAAATGTGTGTATTTTCTGCAGCTTGATCATATGCTATTTTGTTTCCTTTCATATGCTGCTGGAAGAATATAAAGAAAGTAACATTGCACACTTTCCCCATCACTCCTCAGTTGTGGGTATGACTTTGGGGTTAACCTATCCCCTCTCCTATCTGATGAGGATATCGCCCATCCCCTTACTAGCTCCAGATTCAATCTGTTTTTCCCAATGACTTGAGAATTTCCCAACCAAAGTCAATTCCCTTATTTGCCCGAGATTCAATCTGTTTACCAATGGCTGGAGAACTTTCCAGCAAAGTCAGCACCCGATACTCGGTGCTCAATTTGATATCGCAAAATCTATCAACGGTATCGGGGCAGTGTTGTTAGAAAGAATAAATCCAAGACTTTGTTGGCATTAAAGCTAAAGGGGTTTGCAGAAAGAGTTAAGGGAGAGTTCAACTTCTATTTTTATGAGTTCTGAGCAGCCGAACACTGAGCAACAAGCGCTAGCCAGCCCTGTCACATCTGTTGATACCAGCATCTGGTATGAATAACAAGAGATCACCAACCCCGTCCATCTGTTGATACCTGCATCTATCATGAACAACAAGAGATCACCAACCCCGTCCATCTGTTGATACCTGCGTCTATCGTGAACAACAAAAGATTACCAACTCCGTCCATCTGTTGATACCTGCATCTATCATGAACAATAAGAGATCACCGACCCTGTCCATCTGTTGATACCTGCATCTATCATGAACAACAAGAGATCACCAACCCCGTCCGTCTGTTGATACCTGCGTCTGTCATCAACAACAAAAGGTCACCAACCCCATCCATCTGTTGATACCTGCATCTGTCGTGAACAACAAGAGATCACCAACTCCGTCCATCTGTTGATACCTGCATCTATCATGAACAACAAGAGATCACCAACCCCGTCCATCTGTAGATATCTGCCTCTATCATGAACAATAAGAGATCACCAACCCCGTCCATCTGTTGATACATCTGTCGTGAACAATAAGTGATCACCAACTCCGTCCATCTGTTGATACCTGCGTCTATCATGAACAACAGATCACCAACCCTGTCCATATTTTGATACCTGTGTCTGTTGCGAAGAACAAGAGATAGCCAACCCAACACCTGCGTCTTTCTTGTCATGTCCAGCTTTAACGTCCAGAACATGAAGAATCCAAATTGAAATCAGGACCTGTTTTTACGCTAACAGATAAATGGACTCCTAGATAAACCAATAAAGAGAACCGTCGAACTTTTACCGTCTGTGACCATTTGCACTCTCCTTCAAAGCTACAGACATATTGGAGTTCTGATTTCCTTCAATGTTCTAAGTCACTGTTGGAGAGCAGTCACAAGTGAGAGTAGCCAATATTTCAGATGACGGACAGCCGAGGCTTACAACTTTATTGGATAATTGTGACAATGTGTCACAATCCGTCAGCTATATTAGTACACGGATGATGAGGTTGCTGGTTCTTTTGTTGAAAAAGCACCAGCGGACTGTCATCGAGGTTTCCTCTAGGCCAATAACGTGCATGATTTCCGTTAATAAAGGATTGACTTTGTTGCGTTTATCAGCCCCAAGACAAGTTCCAAATGGACACATTCTGTAGAAAACATTGATGAACAGTTCTTGAGGTATCACTTGGTGATATTAAAATGGGTTATTTGGGATCAGATGGCTTGCAATGCCACTTGGTGTGCTGCTGGCTTTAATAACATAGAAGTCCTGGTCTAGCTATGAAAAACAGCATACTTTTTTACTGAAATTTTTTTTAAGTACTGGTATGCTGATGGGTATTTGTGCAGACTGAACTTTCTTTGTTTTTCTCAATATTTCTCATTCCCATCACGCCCGTGCTCTTTCTTACGAACAGTAGGACTAAGGGTATTTTTCACATGAGAGCATTCTGTCCTCAGTCTACGATGTGATATATCTTGTAAAGGCACTCAAAAAAGGTTCGTCGTGTTTTTACTGTCAATATCTACTGTCAACATCCAGGAGGTGATAACCAAGATTGTTGCTGAACGGCTCTTTTTGCATACGCCTCAGGAAATTGCCAAACCCATTGTTGATGCAAGGAAATGGCAGCTAATGTTCCATTTGTGGAGTGTTTCGGCATCTTTTTACAAAATACTTCAGTATTCATCTCTTGTCTGTTGTCAATTACAAGAACGGTTTATATCCCTGCCTTGTCTGCCGTCCTCAAGTGTTTACATTTAGATGTTCTGAGCGCTCTTTGTTGCACGGAAACCCATCATGTCTGTTCCGATAAGCCGCTGGTAATGTTGTCATGCAGTCATTTTAAACCATTTGTTATGATGATAAACATATTTGTTTCACTTTATATTGTACTCAGCAAACAATGCAGATCCTTTTTCGCTTATTGCTCTAAATTATGCATAAAACATGCTTTTCTGCTTCATATCTTTCGTTCTTGGAGCGCACATTGAGACAATAGAGCAAGTTTTCTTCAACTTTTTCGACATTTGTCTCGGAAGATGCAAAACAATTGTTCCACCTTCTTGAGATGAATTCACCAGTAGAAAGGAAAGTAACAAAAGCTGCATCCTCCCGTAGCAGGGTTTTGGTCTCACTCCTCTTCATATACTCGCACACAAAGTTGTGTGAATGGATGAAGAGCGAGGTAACCCCTGCTGTGGGAGGATGCAAAAGCTGTAAATCCTTATGTGGTACAAACTTTCTCAATATCATCTTGGTGGTTAATGGACCAGAAGACATAGGGTGCTTATTATCTGTGGATGTCAATCATCCTCACCGGGGTATCTGAGTGCAAACACTGGATGTATTTTCCTTCTACTGTTACGTGATATTGATCAAGTCATTCGCCCTCAATAACACGAAGAAAATTGCAGAGCTGTTTGTGTCTGTTCCTAACTATTTGCTGGCGTGTCGCACTGCAAATGAGACAAGACCCACCTGTTCAAGACTGAAGGGCAAGATTATGAAGGTGGCATGCTGAAAATAACGAAGTTTTCTCAACAAACATCTCGTTGAGAAACTTCATTCTGAGAAGCAACTATGCCGACATCCTCTCGGTAAAGCTTTGTTGTGAAAGGCAACTAAACGCAGAAACTTCCGTCTACTCAATCTCGTTGAGTTGTTGATGAGGAAACATTTTAAAAAATTTACCTCATGCTTGCTCATGGCATATCATCGAAATCACTCCAACTTAATGGTAAATAAATTTTGCCATGATGAAGAAAAATCGAGCTGCTTCTTGCTTGCAGCAGATATGCACTTGTTTTAAAAGAACTAAACAATAAACTGCCAATTGTAAGGCCTTGCCATCGGTGCAAAAAGAATAGCACTATAATTTTAGTACAATGACATTTAGCAATGATATCCTGGTGTATTTTCCCCATATGTTGTTCATAATGGCATATGATACTTTTCTGATGATCGCCAGAGTGTCCGTATCGTGTAACATCCAATTTTGCCGTTATTTACTGGTAAGCGAGGTGATCCAACCAAATATTGATGGGTTTGCTCGCAGCAACCTTATTCGTCGCTCTCAGGGCGAGCGGTGTTCCAGCCTCAGAACAGCTAACCACCTGCTCCAAGTATGGGTTAGTTCTCAATGGGAGACTCAGCTGTTAGAAAACTGAGCGTAGGCAAAAATAGATAAGAGAGGATTTTGTGGTGACTCAGCTTCGAAAACTGAGGGAAGTTGTGTTTGTGTCATTACTGACTCAGCTATAGAAAACTGAGTGCAGTTGTTTATGTCATCAGTGACTCAGCTGTAGAAAACTGAGTGCAGTTGTTTATGTCATCAGTGACTCAGCTATAGAAAACTGAGGGCAGTTGTTTGTGCCATTAGTGACTCAGCTGTAGAAAACTAAGGGCAGTTGTTGTGATAGAGAGGGTGACTTTCTTATCAAAAGTGCATAGTTTCTCTGTGCACTCCTGTTTCCTCGTGTTTGCCAGTGTTAGAGTAACAATACACCTTATTTGGTGCTCATGGTCTCAATATTCAATTATTCAAATATGGTAATGGGGATTTCCTTATTGACCTCATAACTGGTGGGTGGACCCTCCAGTGACCCGTACAGCAAGGTCACTGGTACTCCCTCACCTCTGTAATCACTTCATTTTCCGCATGTTACCATATCCCTGCATTAAATCATCTCCAAATGACATCTAACTGCCATTTGATAGCCATTACTGCATTTTAAGTGCGTTAGACAACACGTCGGGACACGACCCTTGTCTTGATTGGCGCCTGATCAATGCTAATATGATCGTTAAAAATTGATGGAATGTCAACGTCTTTGGTGACAAATTGCCTCTTAGGTGGAGTTTCCATGGAAATCTATTGAGTTACATGATTGTTACAAAAAACAATGTTTGCGGTTTCATGAGTTGCGGTTATCGATTGAAAAGTTGGGCAATTTGTAACGTAATTGAAGGTGAACGATTCTCGGATGATGCTTCATAAGTGCAGTGGATCATTTGAAAAAATAGCTTGAAAACTATGAAGGGTCCATTTGTTGGGGTGTTTTGGGTGCAGAATTTGTGCTTGTTATATGGAATGGGGCCCAATGTGTTCAATTTTGATTATTGATTGTTGAGTGAGTTTGAGGGACTTGTCTTTGGTAGGACTTGACATTGAGGTCGGTAGTGGTCATTGATTCCATCATGCTGATTGGTCAACAAAAGAACAGACGGTGGTTTTTCAACCAATCAATACCTTTTTCATCAGCAGCTGCTTTCAGACAGTCACGTACCATTATGGACAACGTGCGCTACCGATCTCAATATATACAAGACCAGTGAGATTGGGAACCAGTCTTGTCACCGAGGCCAAACTTCCTGTAAAACTGGTTTAGTGTTGGCTCAGAGAGCTGAAGAGAGGATTCCTCAGCCTGCATCACCAGTTGATGGAGTGGAAGCTGTTAATGCAGAGAAGCTTCCCTACTGTAATAAAAAAGAAAAAGCTTTTGAAATTGAAATTTTTTTCTATGAAAGAATCCCGTTAATGAACACACGACGTAATGATTATGTGGTATCTATCGCAGGTTAATAAAGTGCCGTGATATCATCAGTTATTTTTTTTTACATCTCGGTGAATTACACCGATTAGAAATTGGAGCCGTCCTCCCGAGCTGTGTAGCGAACTAATGCTAGTTTATGATCCCGGGAAGTGTCCAATATCTCAGAGTTATTTGGGGCTGGAATGGCAGTCAAACTCAATGTGATTCCTCGTAAATTAGGGTAATTGACGCAGCATTGAATGCTGCAGTGAGAAGATCACGTTGCACCCCACGATCGCTTCGTGTTGAGAACGAAGTCAATAATGCATCTTTGTTTACGCGGTGTGTGACCCAAGAAACTGTGATTTTCAAACATTCTTTCAACTAACTGTAATGATGGCAACCTACCACACGTGTTAGTTGAAAATGGGGAAATATTAAAATGGAATTTAAGATCAGGTAACCTTTGGCTTTGTCATCAAGGAATTCCATTTCTTGGCAGCTAGGACCCGCTATTATCTTCTCCAGTAAGTCGTCAGAACTGCATCACTGTCACAGGTTCAATCCCTGGTCCAGTTCATTCTTCACACAAGGGCACAGTTTCATTCTGGCCACAGCGGTTTTCTCCTACTCTGCATCAATATGCCCAACATTGTCTATTGGGTGGGGCAGCGCCAGTGGTAATTAGACAGTACCTGGAAGTCATCGGTCGAGCCGCCAGTAAAAGCCAAAAAAATTGCATCAAAGCCTACAATGCTAGAGCTAAACATTGCTGTATTTGAAACCCAAGTCTCGATTTAGCCTATTGCAGACATAACTTCATGGCGTTCTGCACCTTGGGGCAAAAGTATGAGTTCTTTCCTTTGTTCAGAATATGAAAAAAATCTCTGTCTAGGCCTCAGATTGCTGTTTGTGTTTGTTAGCATTTTCTGCATTGAACAAAGTGACTGTGCCACATCTCCAAGTCCCTAAGCAGACTGAGGATAATAAGGTTACACATAAAGAGTCAATTTTCCTATATTTTCTTATATATGTCTGGCATATGATTCCCAGAAGTGATAATGTCAGACAGTTAAAGCCGGTAAACTAGATCTTTCTCAAATGAAAATTCTGAATACGGCAGAAAGGTTGAATTATCAGACAAAAGGTCTATTTCTCAGATTTAAATAGGCAGCTTGTCTCCTTTGAGTGTCCGTGTCATGTTTTGTGTTGCAAACCCAATATTTCAGCACAACCTGAGATGTGTTTTCGAAGTTTGCCACATCGATGCCAAAGATCAAGTGGCAAACTAGGTACTCAATGACGTCTGGACCAGATAAGGGTCCAATTTCTATAACCTTTTTTCCCAGCTTGTTCTTTATGACGCCTGATCCAAATGCCCTGATCAGTTTCACAGTCTGGTACAGTCTGACCTGATACCTTAATGATAGCCTATACCCCTTGTTTGGCTGCTGTTGTGGCATTTTTGCCCACCCCCACAAAAAAAAACAATCGGGATCGAGCAATCGGTGACAGATTGTTTGAAATATGTGACAGGAACGGCCGGCAAAATGGCTGAAGGAGACTGAGAGGGTGTCCCTGTCGGACGCGATTGATACGGGAATAGCCGGTTGCGTGATAATGACACCGGGAACAGATGATTAGGTCTCGTTTACATGCCATCAATCAATAGCTAGACCGCTCTTAGTCTCCCTATTTGAGGTGATTGACTTGTTGTTAATCAACAAGTTGGCAGGCCTCCCTTTGTGCACGGGATGCGAATGACAGTCGTGGCGGCCGACAGTCTTGGAAGGTGAAAGAGAGAGGAAGGAAAAACTATGATTTCATTCGGATGATCTGGTAAAGAAATGTGATGTGGTAATTTGGGCAACAAGGTGGTTTTGTTGGACTTCTATTTTGGGTATCCATAGAAGTCCTCAGTCTCACAAAGTAGAGAAGTTTTCACATAATCATTTGTAACTATTCAACAGCAGGGGAGACTGATATTTTTGTCAGTCTACCATTTTGGGTAGCTATCAAAGTCTTACTTAGTCACAGTCTTATAAGTGGAAAAGTTTTCACGTACCCATTTGCAACTTTTCAACGACATGGGAGACAAGTGATATTACCGTAGGCAAAAAAGGGCCAGAAAAGTGGTTAGTGTATTGACTTTTTCCATCAGGGTGAAGCCAAAGCATTATTCATTGGCCTTTGTAATGGAAGTTAGAGCTAAGAGGCCATCTCAAGCTACATGCCCGTGCACAGGCAAGGTACAAGTCACTGTGGCGGACTGTCCCATGCAATGGACGTGAAGAGCTTGATTCGAACCCGGGACCTGCTGCTTGCTGAGCGGATGTCACTCAACTATTCGGGCTGTGCTCTAAGCGCATAAGGTACAAGGTAACATGGCGTACTGTCCCATATAATGAACGTGAACAGCCAGGGATGATTAATCCCAGATGGCCCACGCTTGATTCAAATCCAGGACTTGTTGCTGTGAAATTTTTAACTATTTGATTGTAGCATAAAGTCCACATGGCCTTACTTCTACTCCGGGCTGATAGTCTTCTACTCAAGAAGTACAGAGAAGGGCTGTCGTGAGGCAAAGCTGAACCGAAGGGAGCCATTTTTGGCATCCAACAGCCTTGGTGCCATTCCCTCCCATCATCGCACAGACTGTGGTATTGATGTCAACATGTTTTGTGTCATATGAGCTGAGAGGCCTTTTTACCATGAAAACTGTCAACGAAATGCCAAAATAGCTAATTGCTTTCATTGTTTACCAGTGCGTTAAGTGTTCACCAATACCGAAAGTGGATACTAAAATTTGTCAGGTGTGAACGTTTTGCATTAGTCAAGTGCATGTGTAGCATAATGGACTTTTTCAAACAAGGAAATATTCCAGAAAAATGATCACAATTGCTACACCTTGATGGAAGTTTTTAGAGTCCTTCAAAACAAGTCAGTTACGGGTGGCACATTTAAACTGTTTTTGCTAGTCTATTAATTTTTGGTGATTATGGATTTTTGCTGCAGCTACCTCTTTTTTTGTTAGAGGGACTTATTGTAGTCTTCACGATAAAAACCACAGTAGTAGGTGCCTGGTATCCTGTTGATCAGTAGCCATTATGAAGACAAAAGCCTTAGCAAAGATACCCACTCAAAAACGCAGTTTCTGACAGTCTTCCAGGTTGTTTAATACTGTCTAGTGTCAGGGATCCAAAATGGCACAATAAGGTGACACTCAAAATGACAGGTATCTATCTCAAGTTATTTGACTCCCCATTCATGATTGGCAACTCAACCATATAATGTTTGTGTCATTGGTACCTGGTGAAAGGAACCAACAATGGTGATTTGCCCATCGAGAGCCCTCACATGAGAAAATTCTAATGTGGAGCAGTGCCTTGCAGCAAGAGATGCAAATGGGCATTTTCTGACGGTTTCGAGCTTGTTTAATGCGTCAGGCATCAGAAATGTCCTGCTAAAGCCTGCTGCACACTGGAGCTATCTGCTGAGCAAAAAGTCATTTGAGACCGTTTGCTCAGTAGATAGCTCGCGTGTGCGCATACTTTCGCTGAAAAATACGTGCACATGCGAGCTACATGTATCTGCTGAGAACGGTCTTGAATGACTTTTTGCTCAGCAGATAGCTCCAGTGTGCGGCAGGCTTATAACTATTCGTGATGCCTATTTGGCCCCTATTATTGGCAACTCAACCATACATGTAGAACGTTTGTGTGATTGGTACCTGGTGAAAGGAAACCATGGTGATTTGCCCATCGAGAGCCATCCCGCACAAGAAAATTCTTGGAGCAGGGCTTTTTAGCCTGCACCAAAGATGCCAATTGGCATTTTCTGACAGTTTTCAAACTTGTTTAATGCCATCGGGCATCAGAAATGTCCTGCTAACTTCTCTTGGTGCCTAGTCTGGGTTCTGGCTTTTGTCTTCGAGTTGCTGTTGGAAACGAGGCAAGGTCGGTTTTTGCCATGTCTGGGTGTCTTTTGTCTGCAATGGCTAGGAGATGATACGCAAACAAACAGGAGACTGTTTGGCATTTTTGTTGTGAGAAAAGGCCTGAGTTCACACCCAATATCTGCTAAGGCTACCCGAAAGCAAAAACTCAGGACAGAGCTGCCTTACATATTTCTGATGAAAGGTATGCTAACAATGGTTTATGAATCCACCTTTCCTCTTGCTTCATATCAAAAGGATGTTCAAATGAACCCCATGGACTGCAAACAGGTTATACAGGATAATATCAATAATTAGACAAGAAAGTTAGACAATTTCGTGCGTCTCTTGGCATCTAAAGTGTTTTTCACATTGAACTGGCCAAAGGTACTTGGCTGACCTCTTGTCACTAAACTGTAATGGCATGATCACAAATAATAATGTTACACAACCCTCGGCAGCCAGTGTCATGGCTGACCAGCTTTGGCTGACAGCATGAAAGAGCTATAATCTCTTTTCAAGTCAGTGTTGTGCAACACCACTGCCTCTTGGTAAATGTGATCTGGTCACATTCCTGAGTTCAACTAAGTACCTTTGGCCAGTTCAATGTGAAAAACACTTTACTATGGATTGGTAGCCACACTTTTAGGGTCTCACTTCATCCCTTGTATCCTTGGTGTTGGTGTCAATTCTCATAACATTGCCATGAGGTATCGTGTTTGAAAACTTCCTCAAACAAACACTTTGAATCATGTTCCATACATTGATAACTTGTTCCCACAAGCCTGTATCAGTGTCACCTCTGCTTTTGTACTTGTGAAACTTTGCCGAGGAAGAGTTTCTTTTGTGTCTGCCAGTTTCTGGAGACTGCTGACTCTATTATCCAGTTGGAGTTGACCTTCTCAGGTTCCATTGCCGTTAGGTCTCAAAGCTTTCCAGAGCTGGAGTTGTCCTTGGGATTTGTTTTGCAGTAGTCCCTTCAAAGCAATGGTAGAATTGGAATGAATTAGGCATCTCAAGGGGCATGATCCCCTGTCATTTTAGGCCTATTCTGCTTCCAACAGAAGTTTTTGTCGGTCAGTTGTCTTTGGAATCTTGCAGGCCTTCTTCAGAAAGGCATCATTAACTAAAAAAATCAATATCAAGACTACATGTATAACTATGTTCATAGTTGGAAAAAAACTTGTCACAGGTTTGTTGCTCTTTGCTTTTTGGGGCGGAAGTTTTACCAAGTTTTCTTCAGAGACTTGGATCAACAAGTGGGTGTCCCGTTTACCCTACGCTGATGGTCAAAGAAAGGTGATGGATGCTTTTGCATCTAGAGCGTATTACTTGGAAAGAAAACTTGCCACAGGTTTGTTGCTCCTTGCTTTTTGTGGCCGATGTTTCAAGTTTTTTTGGACTGGGATCAACAAGTAGGTGTCTCGTTTACACTGATGGTCAAACAAAGGTGATGGATGCCTTTGCATCTAGAGTATAAGTATTTATACTTGGAAAGAAAACTTGCCACTGGTTTGTTGGTCTTTGCTTTTTTGGGGCCAACTTTTCATGGAGTTTTCTTCAGAGACTGGAGCAACATGTGGGTGTCTCGTTTACCCTACGCTGATGGTCAAAGAAAGGTAATTGATGCTTTTGTATACTTGGAAAGAAAACTTGCCATGGGTTGGTGCGTTTTGCATTTTTTGGGCCATAACATCACAGAGTTTTCTTCCACGACTACTGGTAGTATCAACACGTGGGCGGCCTGTTAATGCTGACGGCCAAAGAACAGTGATTGATGCTTTGCTGCTGCCGCATCCTGTCAGAGTCTGTGTGGATATGCTAATCTCGGAAAAAGTTGCTATCGTTTCGTATTTCCGATAGAAGTTCTGTTTGAAGCCATACATTACATTCTTTCGGTATTTTTTTTGTTGTCGCTCCCTCTCCGGGGTATTTTCTTTTGTGTCTTTTTTATGCCGAGAAAAGCAATACGGAACAGTCTTGCTGATTGGTAGAAGCATTGTTTGTGATAGGTATTCTTTGTCGCATTGTTATAGGTCTTCTCTCGTGTTGTTTTCCTGTTAAAAACATGTTTTGATGCAAAGAATTAACAGATCATTTGCAGATGACGTCATGAATGACCACAAATGCAGAAAACAAAAGGTTTTTGTTTTCAAAAACAAGACGAGTTTGTCTGACTCGCCGCCAAACGTCGTCTCGCCGTCTTGTGGTCTTCTTTTCTGAAAGCATATTCATTTGTTGGAACTCCTTGTCATGTCGAAGTATTTTTTGATGGCAGTCTTTACTTCCCTCGGGATAAGTCAGATAATTTCATGCCGGCTGTCTCGCCGTAAAATTATTTTCAGCTGAAGCTTTGTCCCAAGCAGGCGCCGTCGTCACACATATAAGATATTACACACCTCGGAAATCCGTCTCCACTCTGGTGCCAGAATGATCCTATCTATTCTGACATCATTCCTCCTTGAGCTTTTTAATAAGTAGTATCTATTTCCAGTTATAGATGTCTATCCCCACTTGTTTTTATTGCAAAGTGGTGGGTGTTTTAGCCCGAGAGTATAATCCCCATTAATTTCTCCTAATGGAGATGGTTGTAATGGAAGGATGGATGACGGGTTTAGAAAAGAGTGATATTGTGTTATACATCAGTGGGTGACAAGGGAATGTTGGCCTAGGTACTTTGAAAACTAACGGCCTATTTCTTCCAAACAAATGCTGGGACTTGTTATAGACAATCCCAAATTCCCAGATCTGCGCACTTCTGCCGAAATCGCAAACACAACCTCGACCTGAAACCAGCTGACGTGACGCAATCCATGATTCAGCAGTGGTCGACTCTGATTGAATGTCGTCAAAGTCACTTTCGTGGGGTTCTCTGCATCACGTCATTCAGTTTCAGACCGAGGTTGTGTTTGCGATTTCGGCAGAAGTCCCTGGGACCTTATTCACAAAGCTCCCGTAACTTTAAGGACACGCAAATCCTTTGTCAGGCTGATAGTGAACAATAGGTTATCCGCAAATGGACAATTGTTTGCGAACTCCCGCAAGTTACGAGAGCTTCATAAATAAGGTCCCTGATCTTTCTCGGTCATGTCAATTTGGGATTTGTCTATTGGCTGTAAGGGCTTTAGGACCATTTCTACAATAGCTGTTTCCTGCACTGGGTAGTTTTTAGAGACATCATGTTCCTTCTTTCTTGCAATTTGATAGGTCAAGAAGAAATTGACAAGGGTAATATTGACAAAAGATGCGAAAACCGCTGGCCAAGTGGAGGAAATTGCCATGGTTGAAAAGTGTCTTTGGACTGTTCATGATGATAATGTTGACAACTTGAACCAGTATTTAATGCATCTCAACTTGGCACTGCCCTTTCCATTCATGCTTGACTCAGTTTGGCTCTGCAGCAATGGAACTTGACCTTGACACAAAAGATGAAAACGAAGTCAGTGTGAAACAGATTGTTTCGAGGGTAATTTGAGTTGGATTGGGTTACAGGAGTTAGAGGAAGAGAAAGGTTTACCAATATTTCTTGCCGTTCAATATGTCAAGAGCGATTGCAAGTGCAGGAAAATGTGCCTTTGGGTTACATAATGCTGATGTTGGCAATTGACGTGTATCTAAATGCATCTTGACTCAGCAGCTTGCTTGAAGTGACGCTCGGCACTGGAACCATGGAATTCGGAATTTGTGCAAGTGAACAGATTGCTTTCGAGGGTGATTTCAGATGCGTCTTGACAAATGAAAGCCTACTGTCACTTTGCCATTTGACTATGAGCTGAGGAAGGGTAGTGATGGAATGCTTGTCAGGGAACAATGTTTGCGGGGTATTGAGTACAGGCGTTTTGAGGAACAAGTCAACAAAGTTTATCAATGATAATTTAAGATTATGCTTCTTGACTCAGCACTGCCTTCTTCATGCCTGACTCCGTTTGACTGTGGACCAATGGAACTTGGACCTTGGAACAAAAGATGCCAAAGCAAAGTCAGTCCAAGTGAACTGATTGCTTCTGAGCTGAGTAATTTTGGGTTGGGTGAGTACAGGCATTTTGAGGAGGAAGTCATCAAGAAAGTTTACCAATTGGTAAAGAATGAATTGTGGGTTTGGAGAAAAGAATGCAAACAGTTTGTTGAGATGTTTTAAAGAAAGATGTGTCAATTTGCAGTTTGTTCCTTAAGATATTTCTGTGGCTAGCCGCCTTTACAATGTCGCCATGGAGCTCCTCTCCAGATGCAAGTTCTGTTGTCAACAACAGATCAGGCTTTCCAAACGACACATCAAAGCTTTGAATTATGAAAAGGAACAATTGGGTATTTCTTTTCCCACATCACATCGTCAGTATTGGAAGAGGATTGGCTTTACAGAGTGAACATCAGCGTTCCTCATGTTTCTTTAGCCCCATACAAACTTCACCATTGTCTTTGCCTCTGCGGGCAAAATTTTCTGTCGATGACAAAAATTGCCAAGTGCAGGGGTTGACAATGGAAAGATGTTGCAAAAAATTTCACTGAAAGCAAGAGTTGCTTGAAAACTTTGAAAACTTGTTGATTTCATACCTCAAAAGTTTCTTACTGATAGGGAGGCTGCCCTCAAACGATCATGGTACTTTGTCTTGTCTTTGGTTTGGGTGGTGTGCCGGCTGCTCGCCATGAAGTTTGTAGACTTAACACAAAAATGCACAAGAAAAATGGTTGGCTGTGGGGTTTTCTTCAGCAAACTCAGACTCTTGATTCTGCTAGACTATTGTAATGGTACTGACACACCAATGATTTTTTCCATCAAAGCTACTAAAAACATGGCCGTTTGCTTGACATTGGGAGCTATTTCAACATGTGCAGTTTTGTTGACATCAGAACTTATTTCAACACGTGGAATTTTGTTGACATCAGAAACTACTAAGAACATGTGCAGTAATGTTGACATGAGGTGTCAACCATTGCTGCATAAAATATTTGGCATTCTGACACACATGTCAAATGTGCTTCAGCTGTATGGACTATGAAATTGATTCTGGTTAACAAAACATCTGAATTACTTTCAACCATACACCATACCTCCACATCTGGTTTTCAATGGGAAGTTCAACCATGTATTACCCTCAACATCTGGTATTCAATGGGAAGTTCAACCATGTAGGCTATTAACACCTCCACATCTGGTTTTCAATGTGAACTTCAGACATTGATATCACCTCCACATCTACATCTGGTATTCAATGGGAAGTTCAACCATTTATTACACCTCCACATCTGGTTTTCAATGGGAAATTCTCAATTTCCATATCTGGTTTTCAGTTGGAAAGTGGTATAACTCCATCATGTCCTTGAAGATAGAGTGATATGATATGCGAGCTCTCAGTACCAAATCACGAACTTGAAGCTATCATAACTCTCCCAAAGGGTCAATCTGACAACTCAAACCTGAGAAATCCATTTAAGCAAACATCTATCCGCTGTGCGAGGAATATTTGATCGGAATCAATGTGGTCTAGACCTACCGTCTGCTGTCAGTTGTCATATCGATTCTCAACTGCTGCCCCTTGTCGTCATCTACCGACCTCTTTATATGGTAATTTAACTTCCTCTATGTATTTCTCTAAGATAACCAGTGATTGTTCATTCATTTCCTTGAGTTGTAGAGGTGAAGGACTTTGTAGGGTTGAAGGATTTGATGCTTGGTGTAGAGGTGAAGGACTTGGCAGAGTTGTAACCATTGATGCTTGGTGCTGAGGTGAAGGACTTAGCAGAGTATAACCATTGATGCTTGGTGTAGAGGTGAAGGCCTTTGCTGAGTTGAAGGATTTCATGCAGATGGAGCTGAAGGACTTGACCGACTTGAAATCGATTTGATACAGATGGTGCTAAAGGCTGAAGGACTTGACTGACTTGAAGGATCGAATGCAGATGGTGTGGAGTTGAAGGCCATTGCAGAATTGAAACAATTTGGTGTTTGGTGTAGAGGTGAAGGAACGTCCAGTGTTGTAACGATTTGATGCTGTGGTAACGCCGAAGACCTTTGCAGCCAGTGATTGTCCATCCGTTTCTTAAACCTGGCGTCCACTAGGGCGCGGACAAGACGCGGAATGCAAATTTAGTAAATCCGCATTCATTCAGCAACCTCTCCGCATATTCTTGAAAGATTCCGTTCACTGTCTTTATCATTCCTAAACATTTCCCGGCGTTTTTGCATTTTCGGGAGAGGGCAAAATGCCCAATAGTCATTGACGAGGAAAGAATGCCGAAATGAATAATTTGCTTCAGCAACCGTTCCTAATGTTGCCGGCGCTCTAGTGGGCGCCACCCATTATAGGCCTTTTTGCAGAGGTGAAGGAATTTAGAGTGTGGACATTTTGATGCTTAGGCCTACCTATGCTGTTTCCTTTGTCAGTGTTTTGTTGGCAACTGAACCCTTTGCGGCCAGTGATGAGTCTTATTGCAGTATATCGGGAATGCAGAACCATCATCCCACCCACATTTCTTTTGAGTAGGTGGAGAAATTTTGGAGGTGCAACAATATGATGGTTAGATGCTGATATTTCTGTTGGCAACGACTGAAAACCTTTGTGGCCAGTGATGAGTCCTTTGTTGTGGGTTATAATGGGAGTATAATTCCTTCATCCTGCCCACATTTCTTTAAGAAGCCTCCTTGTGGACTTCCTCCGCATATCTCCTGGGCAGTGAACAAAGGATCTGGATGTTTTCCATACGAGATAATGTAAAGATTCCCCTGGTGGTACAGTGAATGGAAACCGTCTTGTCTCATAAGCCTAATGTCTTTTCAAAGCCCATATGGTCTCAGGTCTTCCATAATGCTTAACGAAACATCCGTGGAATCTAAGAACAACGACGTGTTTTCTAAGTGTCGACATCATTTAGACACAGCAGGGTAATCCTTGAGGCGCCTAGAACCCGTGCCACACAGGGTTTTGAAGTCATCAGAGTCCATTAGGTTTAAGTTCCAAGTCTTTGTAAAAGTGTGAAAATGGTGCCCCCCCACAATTTCTTTCCTTTTGGCGATCTCTATGATGTAAACATGCATCCTCCAATAGCAGGGCTTGGTATCGAACACTTGTGAGTGGATGAAGAGGAGTGAAGTGGAAACCCCTGCTGTGGGAGGATGGAGACAAATAAACCACCAATACCAATGATGGGGTGTCAGAAGATATTTTAATGAATTTTGAGCTGCAATTTTCTTTTTGAAATCCAGGGATGTTTAGGTATTAGTTGGAGACAACTACTAAGACTCTCTATCTCACTGAGGTAAGTCTGACAGAGGATTTTAAAAAGATATTCAATCAAGAGCTGCGCACCTAATATGGCATTATTCACTGTTGTAGAAAAGACTGAGTGAATTTAACGTATTGCAGGAGGAAACCTGTGTGCCCAGAGAAAACTTGCGCTGTCAAAGAGCCACTGTCCATCCCATGAAGCCCGGGGATCAAACCCAGAACCTCAGATGTGGCAGGTGTGAATGTTTCCGTTGCACCACTCTGACAGGGATTAAACCCAGAATCTCCAGCGACATGCGCGCTGGAGCAACTTGTCAAATTGAGTTCACTTGAAAGGACTGTGTTCTTGTGAAGCCTTGACAAGAAAACTCTTTATTAGGCCAAAAAAAATAAAGTATTTGTTTCTTGTCCGCGCCCGTGTCATTCCCAGGCCCTCTGCATCGAAAATTTTTTTTCTCACCAATTTCAAATTTTCCCACTTTGCTCACGCAGCACCTTCTATACAATGCACAGAAATGCTTCATCACTTGAAATCATCTTTATTTTTCATGAAATCTGTGCTTTAAACATGTAGAGAGATAGTTTGCTGGTGGTATTTCCCCCCTAAGAAAACGGAAAAAAAATTATTTGAAAATAAAAAAAAAATTTGCATGCCCGCATCAATTTTTGCTGAGTTGCTGGACAAGAAACAGACAATTTTTTTGGGGGCCTTAATGGGGATCAGCTCGATAGAGGGCAGCACACCCAAACCCAGTCCTAACACAATGGACGCCTTTAGGGAAATTGATCAGGACCAGGATGTCAGTTTCATTTCAATAGTTTCAACCACTAGTGACACCTATTGAAAAAGTTGGCTATCGCCCCCATTATCACCATTAAGGAATTATTCCTTGATGCTATAACTCACCTGTTGCTATAAGTCTTCTCCTGTTGCTGTGAGATGAAATCTTCCCATTACTGGATTTTGCTCACTACTTTTACAACATCTGTCTCCGATTTTGTATTTTTCATCCAATTTTCCACGATTCTTGCTTTTATTAATTGATAAATGTCAGCTAGATTACAAAACGAACCAAATATCACTAATTATTTTCCCATAATGCGGCTAATGGTGCCTAACACAGTGTTTTATTTTCATTAGCTCGACTACGTGTCTGGCTCAGAATATACGAATGAATCTTGATTATTTCTTTACCACCTGTCTGAGGTTTATATACGACAGATCAGTTTTCATTACTTTATATGGTTCATTGCGCTGAAATAATTGATTTAGTACAATCCGGATGAAATTTAGGAGGTTTTGTCGAGGTTCTTTTCAATCCAATAGTTGATGAAGGAGATTATGATGTAACATTTCACTAAGTAAGAAAAAAATATGTGGAAGAAAATATTATTAAAACTTGTTAGTTGGTGATAAATTCTGATATTGTCAGATTTTTCATGAAAATTTCGTTCGTTTTTTTGTCAAGATTTACGATATATTTCTAATAACTGATGAACGGATTAATTATGATATAGTATCTTTCAAAATTATAAAAACTTATGCGAAGCAAAATATCCTGAAGACTATGTTTAGTCTGGTGCTTTCGTTGTTTTTCATTTCGTCTTGCGAGGTGAGGATTTGATTTATGTTTTTATGACGTGAAGTAGTTCTTGTGAATGATCGGGTGATCTTTCTTCATGAAGTTCGATTAATTTTGTCAAATCGTGAGTTATGTTTCACGGAAGCAGATAATTGCTTTGCACTTTCGTGAAGAATGCTAGATGCGGAATATGCTACAAGGTGGTGCTGTGACAGTGTAATATGAAGTGGCTTTGAAGATGGGCAAAGTGGCGGAGATGGAGATGGAGATGGTGCTCGAGCCTGAACAACAACACAATAAAAAAA
>NMRB01000252.1:419218-448765 GCA_002633025.1 Notospermus geniculatus | reverse complement strand
AGGATGCCCCGATGACCTATAAAACTACAGGTCACTGGTCTGAGTGACTGAGCGAGTGAGATTGATCCTCTGTCATTTCAAATGAATAATTATGTTGAAAAACTGAGATTTACCCATCCTGCATTCCTATACGATGTTAATTCACCATTAGTCTGAGCTGGACTTTCTTTGAAGATAATACACTCGACACAAATATTTTTGTCATATCCATTTGTCTCACAAATGTAATGTTTATCTCCCAAACATTTTCCACCATTAGGAATAATGTAACTTTGCCTTCACGCCACCTGCCTCCCCCGCAACAGCAGCGGGGGAGCATCTATCATTCTTTCCAAATGACACTCGGCCAATATCACAAAGGGATTAGTGATTACTTGTGGCGTGTTTCTATTGCTTGAGAGACACCAATCATAGACTCTTGATTAATTCCTATTATTTATCGTGAGACTTTTCTTTAACACTTTATTCAGGCCTTTCCTTTTGAGGCGCGCTAAAATGTGCATGTGCCTCGCAAACAATAGAGTTTCTATTGTTTGTGAGGCACATGCACATTTTAGCACGCCTCAAAAGGAAAGGCCTGTTTATTGTCTGATAATTAATATCATGGACCTGATACTTAATATTGTCGTGGTGGGGATGATCACGTTATGGTGACCAACATTCTTCCTTGAAAAAAAAACGGGTGGAAAAATTACAACTTGCATAATGGCACCGGCGCTATGCCAGGTGAGAGTTGTTCACCTATTGTTCCAGGGACACATATTCTGGGCCACCCTGTAGAATATTCTTCCAGCACTAGAATGAAAATTACAGTAATCCAATATGATGATGACATACTACTGGTATTTATTCAGATTCATCTTTCGAAGATGGAACTTGGTTTTGCGAGAAGCCAGGGCATTCTCGTGGTTCTTACAAGACAAGTTGATTTGGTCTATTCAAATATCTATTGGCAAGATCTTCCTAAATTTGTACCGTACGTGGTTCATCACAGAATCATTCAGCAATTCATCCTTACCACGTATCATAGTGAAGCAAATAACACCTCGACGCCGCAGGTAAAATCGACCAAACACAGCGACGACTTTGGCAAATTGTCCACGTGGAATATTAAGCTAATCCGAACGAGTGAGATCGTTTGTAAGGAGCTCAGAGGCACGTCGGCGGTTTGCAACATTCGGTTGACGACACGTAGTGGAATATAACATTTAGATACCTCAGAACCTTTTGGCGATTTGTAGATATTTGACGTGGGCACCGTCATGAATGAGTAAAGCAGAATCACCTGTTAATGTCACGTAGTTTAGAGGATTGTTTAATATTTATGGACATGCCAACAGGTATGGGGTAATGCCATGTGACATAGGACCCATTTGTCACTCTTGAAGTACTGACATGCACTTGGAGATGTGACTTATGAATGCTCCCACGCCATATTGTGATATTTTATCCTTTGTGCCTTGTGATATATTCATGACCGACAGATTTTCTGTGTCCCATAATATCATCTGATGGTTGATTATAGGTATTCTGTGAGTTATATAACTAACTGATGTACGCAATTGTCAGTTTTTGCAGAGTTCATGAGGGCATGTTCTCCATTGTGCAACAGGATGGAACAATAGGGAGCAATAAGGAATGTGGTGGCACAATGGTTAGAGCGTTGGACTCATGATCGGAAGGTTGCGGGTTCAATCCCTGGCTGTGCCACTCTGTATACTCTCAACTGGCCTGAAATGTCCATGTGTGCGCTTGATTGTAGCTGCCCTTGGTTTCTACAGAAAGGTTTCTGGATTAGGCTGGGTAATAATTGTGAAGTGCCTTGACACTTAAATGTAAAAGGCACTATAAGCCCACACATTATTATTATTATTATTAATAAAAAGATGCCATGCAGAATAGTAAAAACTTGGATATATAGGAATCGTAAATCTCTACCTCTTCAAGTTTGTGGCATGGGACAGTAAGCCTTGGTGCCTTGTCCAATGGCACGTAGAAGACCCCATCCACATGAGGAACATGACTATAGCTTGAGATGACTTCTTATATACTTAACAGGGCCAATACTGCTATGGGGTAAAATCCAGTGAGTGTGGGATTTCATGCCAATTGCACTGGAAGCCAATGCAATGAATGCAGGAAAAATAGATGAACACATTTCTATTCCTTGATATATGGGCCCGTATTTTAGAATGCTCGTCAACGTAATGGAGTTCCTTGAGGCTATTGTTCTCCTGCTGAGGACAATGGCTGGTATTCATAAAAGTTAGCAAATGCTTTTACTTAAGATTTTGGCAGCGAGGTCCAATGTAAATGCACTACAAAACTTGAAGGAAAAGCAGCTTTTATGAATTTCAGCCAATAGCCTTGAGGAACTCCTTTACGTTGAGGAGCATTCTGAAATACAGGCCATGGTCTCCCCCTAGGCGAGTCTTACGTGATCATTTATCTCTTAAACCCCTTTGTCTCGTCCCCAAATCCATATTCTAAATACATTTCATTCTTACCCGGCATAGACTCGCTGACAACTTTTTCCTTCCATTTGCTATTACTTCCCAATAACTTGTGGAAGTGATGCTCAATGAAGCTTTTAACTGAATCTTTCCAAATCCATTAAGACATATGAAGTGCTTCAATATGCATAACAAAGTAAAGTGAAACTGAAAGCTCCTCCTTATGTAGGAGATTTCATTTGTGGGGTCCTCAATACATGAAGATTGAAATGTTTTATACATTTATCAGTTAATGGGGTGCTTCAGAAAGATTTCTCTGGCGAAAAATTGGGTTTTATAGCGAAGTTGTCTGGGGCAAAAAATTTGTCAGTGGCCCACAAGGTCAATTGAAGCCACAATCTTAATGAAGATTTTCGGGAATTGTAATGTAACTCATGGAAATTGGCGTGGCGATTGATGTTGAGACACTTGAGTCTATTTCTTGATGAGCGATATTGAAATTCCTTTTGGAACAGCAGCAGCAGCTGCTGTCAGAGTGGTGTAGTGGAAACATCAGTGCCTGTCACCTCTGAGGTTCTGGGTTCAATCCCCTGTCCGAGCTGTACTTCAATCCATTCTAAACAATAGGGCTTTAGTTTTCGAGAAATACTGCAAAATTAAGATTGCTTTTCTACCATCTTGGCCCAGGCGTCGTGAGGCCAAAACTGTTCGGTCGACTTTCTGGATACTGTCTGTTTGGTAAATCAATACATACACCCTTAATTCAACTTCACCATCAGTTACCGACTCATTCACTTTCTTCTGAAATCCCCCACCCCCCACAACCAAGCTGTACGTCCAAGGTCATACGTTGCTATTTTAATAAGAATGGTACCGTATTCTGAAATGGTCTTCTCGCAAAAATCTATAAGTGAGCTTACTTATGTTTTCGCTCATATGCACATGGCTTAGGACTTAATAGCCTTAATGGATACAAAATCGCCTTCTCTGATTTCTACCCTTCCAGCTAATGCGCCATTACCATCCTTGGTCGATATTTATACCTGTTAGTGCACCACAGACAATTAACTATCAGAAATTATGACCTCGACTTGGACTTCTTCATCTCACAAGATATTTTCTCTTTTGTTGACAATTCCTGTATCAGCAATTTGGATCTAAATTGCGTCTGCATTTGTTTTTCTGCCTTTTGGCATCTCTCATCCGTCACCATTTCTCAATCTATGTTCAACTCAACTGCCACCAGGTTTGAGCAGACAGTACATGTACTGTATCTTCAGTTGAATTTTTCTAAACATTTCGGAAATATATTGGAAAAAAATTGAAGAAATGTTCTTCAGATGGTCAACAGCAACAACCTTTGTTCAAATATTTTTCAGCCAGTGCCACAGGATGTGAGAAAAATGTGACTAGCTGCTTTCTGCTGGACCTGGGGACAGATGGGTTAATGATGTTTGCGTTTACCATGTTTATTGGTACGTCTCCCTTCCCTCCAGAATCATGTTCATTTTTCTGTTGTTGTTGAAATTGCCATTTGCATGACTGGCAGTGAATGGGTGAAGAAAAAGTCTTTACTGTACATACATGTACAGCTTTTCAAGAGTGATTTGCACAATTTCAATAAGTGGTCTTTGAAAATGGGTGGCTACTTCACAAATGGATTTCCAATCCCCTCCTCATGGGATATTTGGAACAGTCTGCCTTTTCTGTTCCCAGCAGAAGTTCAAAAAAGATCCTAGGGGATTCTGATAATATTTGGGAAAGAGGGATATACTACTGGATAGAGGGTTACTAGACTCAGACCGTGGCGTATAGACAAATTCTTAGATATGACCAAGAAATTTGAAGCCTTGCCAACGAGTTGTGATATCCCCCCTATGGTGAGAAGAATGTACATGTAAAAAATTCATTATTTTTATTTTTGCTGAGGGCACTTCAATCACTGGGGCAGACATGGGCAACATTTAGAATTCAATACCAGTGGGCGTGACACCCAACTGTTGCCCGATCTAGCAATAGGCCTATAGTTGGTGCATGTCGCAACCGAGGAAAGAGTTAACGGCCATACAACACAAAAGCTGAAATGTACGTTTCTGCAGGTTGACAATAGAAGTGGACAGTAGTGATAATAGTTGAGTAAACTGATGACCAGTGATGATCACCCCTGTTTTTGCTGGAGTGGGTCAAACTGTGTTCTCACTGTTGTTTGAATAAAAGTTCCTAAAAGATACTTTATTTTTCAAAAAGTAACTTTATTTTTCAAAAAGTAGCTAAATTTTGCAAAGCAACTTACCTGTCTTCTAGAAATTGATCCTTCATCATTTGACAAAAAGTCCCACAACCTTCTCACAATTTCTGGTTTATAATCCACCTATGGATACCAGGACATCAAATTATCAAAGAGTATCAATGCCATGACAGTAATTATCACCCGGCTTATTATTCAATTCCTGTTCCTTAATTCCAAAAAATCCTTTATAGTAATCCCCTTTTCATTCACTTCATCCTTGAGGCTTGATCTTAAAAATAGTCTCCGGTGAGAGCACATTGAGTTTGATGTTCCCTCTGTGGCATGCTGACTGCCAATTGTTGAGCTTCCCCGAGTTGCTGTTCCAGCGTCATGTTCGCTATAGTCTGTTTCAGGAATTGTTGCCCACTCCAGTATGTGTTTTGTCTGAAAGTGAAACTGCTTTTGTCATGCAGTCATATTTCTCTGTAATTTCTCATTGTTTAGCCTCATAATGTTACTTAGATTTGCCGCGTGGTCATCTGCACTTAGATTTGGTGCATTGGCATCTTACTTAGATTTACATGTACTGCATTGTTACCATACTTAGATTTGCTGCATTGTCATCTGCACTTACATCGGTTGTATTGTCCAGATTTACTGCATCATCTTACTTTAGATTTGCAGCATTGTCATATATACTTAGATTGGTTGTATTGTCATCTTACTTAGATTTACTGCATTCTTTATCTTAGATTTGCTTCATTGTCATCTTACTGGATTTGATGTTGTCATCATCATTCGCTCAGTGCGATTTCCCATAAAAAAGAAGGACATATTTGCTTCCCAGGAATCCAACTGTGTCTGTGAAGTAGAACATGAAAGTGGACACTTGTGGTGATTCCTCCCGGGGAAATGTTCCATGGAAACACCCTATTATCTCGTCTTGAAGGGTTTGTGGGCTCTGTTCTTGGTTGTTTTGTTTCTGACATCAGAATTCTACATGTAATTGGCGGACAAGGTGAAGTTGGTCAAGTTCTGTTTTGAGCTCAGTTTGGTTCCTATTACAGCCACCAGGTGGCAAAATGGAAATATAGTGTTAAATTTGCTATTTCTCCTCAACTAACGAGCCAATATTCACCAAATTTTTGAAGTTTCGTTTATCACTTGACAGGCAGTCTGCCGCACCAACCAGTCCATCTAAACCTATTCCAACCCCATTCCTCTAATATGACAGAAGACTATTCAATTTACCCGCTGTCATATTCCCATGAATCTCTCCAGTCATCGACTTTCTTCATAGACAGTAGATCAATCTCCCTATTTTTTTCCGCACAGAAGACAGCTGACTACTGTTTAGAAGATGACTTTCCATTTTCCTCAGCTTGAGATTACACTCATGCTGTCTAATTACGAAAAGGAGAAAATAACGTTGTACCTATTGAGCTGCTATCAGTGATTCCAGTAGGATGCATTCTTATTGATTCGTTGGTACTTTCTTGTACTCATCAATGCACTTTCATCTGTCCTCAGTCCCCGAATGGTAAAAGGCGGTATCTCACTTATGATCTCTCAGAGTATGGTCAATTGAAGTTATAGCATCTTGACACATCAAGGCCTACGGTCACTTCGCCCTCCGACTGCGCTCTCTTCACCCTTGACATTTTCCCTACTGAATTCCACTCCCAGCAGATTGTGCCGTTTATCATGCTCAGCCCCACTGCTGTCATCAAAATCGTATCTCTTATTTTAAGAAAAAACGTAATGAGATTAAAAGAAAATTTCATCTGCTACACGATGATGTAAATTTTACTGTCGGGTGACCAAAAGAAACGGGTTATTTTCATGCCAGAAATAAATGGAAATAACGTTAGAAAAACGACATTTTGGTCACAACGCTCGCAGCGACGCCGAGTGGTGCTAGTACAGCGCGGTCCTCATTTGAAGTTATAGCTGTATCATCTGGTACAAGGACACTTAAAGGGACACTGCTATCCTGTGCTAAACATAATAGAGACCTCTATTGACAATGTTGTTAAACTACCGCTTATCAACCTTGCCCCATGTAGAGAAACTGTCATTCCTACGGTATCCATGTATGCATTGTATTGTAACTAATCCAACTTTTTGGTTACTCTTTCTAGATTTATTTTAAACACGACGTTTCTACCAGTCTTCCCTGGTCGTTGTCAAGTGTACAACTGTTGTACACTTGACAACGACCAGGGAAGACTGGTAGAAACGTCGTGTTTAAAATAAATCTAGAAAGAGTAACCAAAAAGTTGGATTAGTTATTCGAACCCTTTCTAAAATGCCTTTCAAGCAGTTCATCCACCCCCATGTCATTTTCAACACTTCCTGTGAAAATGGTGCCATTTCGATCAGAAACCACGGAGGAGTTCGTGTTCGAAGTTAAAGCGCCAACGTCAATTATAATATAGATGACGTCACTAGCTGGGAATCCGGCTCAGATCATTTGCTTTCACCGGTCTTCGAATGCAAGCTGCCCAGAAGACCGGTCTATCAACACTGGCGCAAAAGGCATACCGTAATTATGGTATAGAGGCTATGCACGTGACGTCATCAGCCAGCGTGACGCCATGTTGGATGGAACTGCGCAGCGCTTTTGACGGTTTTTGCCTGCGCAGTTCCATCCAGCGTCGCGTCATACCCATTGATGACGTCATTTTATGACGTCAGTGCATAGCCTCTATTGCAGAATGATGCAATCACCGCCGGTGGTGCTGGCTGGCTACAAAAATGGCAATATCATGGCCCTTTAAAAAGGGTGCTACACCACATTCATTGCTTGTATGGTAACTTTTAGCTGAAATGCACTGTAGATGAAATCTAGGGGTGCATTGGCCACTCCAGTAGGCAGAGTATTTCATTTGACTCATTATGTGGGCTCAGACTTTCAGCGCAGCTGGGTTGAAGTGGTTTTGTTTTGATATTGTTGTGCGGACCAAACAATAGAAGGTATCTAAACTAGATGCTGACAAACAATGCTGATAACTTGAATACAGATGCAGTCTTTGCACATCTGTTCCCAGGCTTCTAATCGATGGCATATCCCCCAGTATTTCAGGCAATAAGAACTGTAAAGTGGAGGCCCTTACCATTGGCTGATTCCACATGATTCGTAACCTAATTTGATATTCTGTGTGCCAGGAGCACGACCAAAAATTCCACCCTACCAGGTCATGCAGGGGTGGATCCGGGATTTTGAAAAAGAGGGGCGCCCTGTGCTAGAAATACTGAAATCTGCAGTGAAATTTCAGAATTTCACGGTTGATTTTACAGATTTGTTAGCCAACCCACACAAAAAAACTCCAACACGGAGCATTGCCATTTAACTCTTGATCCCTACACTGTTACCATTTGTGTATGGTGTAGGTGAGGGTGGCATCACCTGTTTTGATGGGAAACTGTTTGAAATGCAATGTTTCGTGCTACATGTATACCAGCCACTCCAGTATTTGCAGTTGTTCATTTGAGTCAAAATATGCAAATATAAGTCCTTGATTTGATACTAGATGTTAATCGCAGCTGTTTTGAAGAAGGCCTGTTCAGTTGTTCTGTGGCAGCACCCAACAATATAAAGTACCCAACAAATATACAGGCAAATTTATTATCAAGGCAATCTGTTGCGGATCTGAATCATTTATGGCATTTTGCCAGTAAGCACTGCAAAGTGGGGACCCTTTTTCCACACTGGCTGTTTCTGCAAGATTCGAAATATAAATTTGCCTGAGGATAAGTCATAAGGAAACAACAGTGGTCAGGTTGCTCTCTGAGAGCCAATAAGAGCTGGCAGTAAGTTGACCAATAGGTGTCACTATGGCCCAATTCAATGCATGTAGCGGACCCATTCATTCTTGATCGAGCACCAATCACGTGGATATTCCCGTGTATTGATCCGCTAGAACTTTGCTGCCATCTTTTGGAAATACGAGTGGCTGACTGCTCCTATTCTGAGAAAAAACTCTCATGTGGAATGTTCCCTTACAGTGTACATCTGTTTAGGTACCCTCAACTTGTATGCCAAATTTCTGTTCAACCAAACTTCAAATATGGCTGCCAGGTGGGCCATCTTGAAAAATGGAATTTTGACCTCTGACATAAACTGTATCACCATTATTGCCAAGCTTTTGGTCTTTTCACTCTATACTATTTGTGTACGGTGTAGGTGAGGGTGGCATCACCTATTTTGAGGATAAATTATGTTTGAAATGGAATGTGGATCAAGATTTAGTGCTCCACCAAACTGATGAGTGTGTCTTTTCACCAGCGTCATCGATCCTTGATGATCTCTCAGATTTGTTCAGTTTTGGAACATTCCACACCAGCTATAATTTCCGTGGAGTGGTGGAACAGTTCCATGTATGTTCACAGGTGGTCTTAATCTAGGATGTTAGGACTTGGCGAACCGTCCTCGCCCTTAGCTGCAGCTGTTGATACCAACAACGAAACACTTCAAACCGATCAAATGAATTCTTGATGAGGTGGAAAGCCTTCAAGTGGTTGCTGTGAACTTATTCAGAATCTTCACCATAACTTCAAACGTAAATTAAACTTGTTTGTTAATAAACTACATTGTAGTTTCAGGATGAATTGCAGTTAAACTTCGAGTACTTACCAAGGTTAAGGAGCGGGAATATTGGTTCTACTGCGAGTTTGTAAAAAGAATCCACTGATATTCACTTGCACCAGAAATTTCCAAATGCAATTAACAAGACCTCATGCTCGCCAAAAATCATGCCCTTAAGCATACTTCAGTGAATAGAAAACTGTGTTGCACTCAGGAAATGGTACTTTATGTAGCCAATCAGATGCAAGTATGCATTGCACAGATGTCGTCTAATTGATCTGCACGTGAATGACAGTGGATGCTGGATGCTGGTTCTCATCGTTTGATAGTTATGTCGAATTGAAAACTCTTTCATGGTGTCTGAGTATAATACCGATATGAAGTTACATCTAGTTGAGGAAACTTCTACAACTTGAGAGTTGCTTGTCAGACGATATGTGCAGAATATGAAAAAAACTATTGAGAAGATGAGCTCTCTGTACCGAAACTGAGTTACAGCTGTCTGGTCCCGGACAGACCCACACTTCATGTGATAGATAGGGTAACTCTTAGTGCAGGTTTTTTCTGGCTTAGTGCAAGTTTTCTCTCGGTGATCGGAAAGGTGCTTCAAGCCAGCAGCACACCAGGCGATATCACAAGGGATCTGATATCGGCTATTGACACCAGGTGTGCACTGGACAGCGACTTGCGGAATCCTCTCGCCAGCGATGCTTGCCCAATATAAAACAAAATCAAAGCCGACATCGCCTGGTCTGCGGTGGCTGGCGAGAAGATCACTGGCAAGGAGATCACCTGGTGTGCTGCTGTCCCTCAAACAATAGGTAAGCAATAGAAATGCTATTGTTGGATTATTTTAATGTAATGTACCGGTAGGAGTAAACTAGAGAACGTCACACTTTTAAAGATATATATTTTCTAATCACATGCAAACTGGGCATTTCTTGGAATTGAACCTAGAATGTCACACATGACATATAAACAGGAATTTCTCATCACATGCAATTTTGGCATGTCCTGGAATTGAACCGAGAGCCTCCCACATAACAGGAACTGATCTTCCCACTCTGCCGTTCTGATGGGAGTTAATGTCTTCTAAACAGTTGGAAGTCATAATGACTTGTTACATTTATGGTAATTCATACTATGTTCCTAGTATCTTGTCATTATAAATAATCATTTAATGACAAAGTATGTAACCCAAGCACCTAATAAATCATTTATGAGGCGGCAGAGGAAAACCCATCGGATGTCATTGGATGTCAGATTACCTGGGTATCGATCTGCTACTGTTTACCTGTTATGAAATTCATTTCAGCCATTGAAATGTGTGGGTTCACCAAGGCCATTAACACTTTCCTCAAATGTGACATCTTGCAGGTTTTCCGATGCAGCCTCACGTCTACTATTAGGGGGACAATTACACGCATGCTTCCTACTGCAGGACACCCACAGGCATAACCTGTCATGAATATTCCAGCATCTTCTCAACGTAAACAGATATTAGTTTTAAGTGCAGCCATGAATTATCTATGCTATGCCTGCGAAAATATGCAAACTAATATCATCAGGTATGCAATAGTAGGCTTATCAGAAGTAATCAATGATCATGTACTTCTTTTTGGGGTGACCTAAGCGGCCTAGAGATGGTTATGGGCGGACACAATCAGTGAACGAAGATGGACAGAATGGAGTGCCTATGGAGGGCATGTGGAGTGTGGATGGAGGGCATGTGGAGGGCAGATGAAGTGAAATGGAGTGCATTGTGGTTGCATGTGAATTTCTGGTTGAGGTGAATGTCACCAGAATGGGAGCCTATCATTGGGCCTACCACGTCCCTGCCTATTCATGCTGTCTCTTCTGGTAAGGATTGTAAGTGACAGGTCATTCATGTCTTTAAGGTTCTATCAGTATGCCAAGAATCGATAATGGAAGTGATATGAACCCTTGTCGTATCACTTATCGACTGGATTAGGCGCACTGCTTCCTTTTCTAGCCCTGCAATTGTCTTCCACCACGGGTGCTGCAGACAGGCATATCCGTTCATTGTGCGTTCAACTTTGAAGTTCGGTTTCAGCGTGGTTCAAAGACAGCTGGCCTTGTCTGGTAAGGTTGAAGTTGCATTCAAATACCATTTGATTTTGACTTATACCGGATGTCAAAAACACCAGTCGCGAAGCAACTTTGAAATGGAAGCATGGCCGAGTTTGTACAGCTCACCAAGGTGAGTTAGCATTCATCATTATCGGTTCGCCAGGCACGTCTCATAACCGCTCAGGCTAGTGACCTAAATTTTTCTACTGATGTACCCATAGGTGGTCAAATGACCTAGTCACATACCAAATTTCAGTTGAAGCTGATTCTTGATTGGTGAGCCGCTGGGACCAGGTCGACTGAATCCGAAATCACTATTTATGCCATAAAAGTGCTGGTAGGCCTACATACCGGTATAATCTTCAATTTTAGCGATTTTGAGGTTAGATGTCTTTGTCTTCTTGGTCCCACTCTACAGTTTTGTGGTCTCGCTCCCCATTCTTTCTATAATTGCAGCATTTTGAGTTCTCGATAAAGAAAACTTCCCTGCAGTCTGTTGATAACTCGGCATGCCAAATTATACCGCCGATAGATGCTATGAAAAAATTTGTTTTGTGATAACCTGCAGTCATGCTGGCGATGATATGGAAGTCTCTCCGGGTATGATTACGTTGTCATTCCCATGAGGTAAATCATTGTGTGCCCTGCGGTCAAATGAAAAACCCTCGTCGCTGGATCATGTGCATACTCCGCATCAATTTTCAAAATTCATTTAAAATTTCAGTTAATCAGTTCTTTGTTATGCCAGATGACGATTCTTGACATTTTGCTGAGTATTTTCAATGAAGGCTTATTTTACATTTTCTGCTGATTTGACAAAATTTAGCAGTAAATTGCCTTCTAGTTTCTTGCATTAGTTTGCTGTAGTTCAAGACTGACTTCAGGCATAGCTGTTAATTACACAAGATCAATTTGTAGGAATCAGTCATTGCAAACTTTTCAAACAATATCAAGTACATGTATTTAAAAGATTGAGGTCTTTTGAAGACTCGTCTTGCAACAAAATTTTCTTCCTTAAAAAGTTGAAGTTTGGTTTTATAGCCTAATATCACGAATGGTAGAGGCCTCATCTGACTTTACACTTCAGCCCGGTCTGTCCTGAAGCCTTTCAGCAATTCAGATGAGCTGTTCATTCAGTGCCACAGTCAAGCATTTCCAACCGATACGCATTTATACGCCTGGGTGAAGAGAGGCCAGTAAAGAGGCTTGCCCAAAGTCTCACGCCACAGTGGGATTCGAATCCCCAGGACCCTCTGATCTCCAGTCCGAGACCCCTGATGGAAAAAATTGAAAACTGTGAATGTCGCTGTACATGGCAGTTGCTCAGCTGAACATTATTCTTCTACGTGCACCTAGCTTTACCAGTTATATTCGCAACCTGTGGCTTTGGCCACATAGAAGATTGTTCCCTGAACCAGCCCCTGTAGTGCTGACTCAGACAAGGTCAGAGATAGCAGACGAGATTGATTCGGTGGACATGACGAACATGCCCCCGACATGCTCTCACCGACTTCCCACCATCGTCGCGTCAAGATGATTATCGGACCATTTGGCAAGCCATCAGTTTCCCACTTGGGAAACTTCAATTGCACTTCACTGGCCCTTCACAATTCATGCTGTGGCTGAAATTGATAAAGTCAAAAGTTTACTATTGGTTTTTGTTTGTTAGGGAAATTTTTATTGACTTCACTGCATGCACTGCTTTACCAAACTATGAGCTGTATTTTGTCCTCTTTGATGCATTGGATCAAACCTTTGAGGAACTGAGGGTAGCCTCAGTTGTGGGTGTATAGTCAGATGTCACAGCCGTCTGCCACATCCTCCCACAGCAGAGGTTTTCACCTCATTTGTGTGCGAGATTATGAAGAGGAACAAGACCAAACCCTGCCATTGGAGGATGATCTGCCGTTGTTGGATCATCATATTCTGCACCAAAAGTACAAATGTATGAGCCATATTTTGCTTTTTGAGGCCAAAAGCNAAAGAAGGAACACAATGACCTTTGTCCGTAGTTGCAATGACTGTCAGCTCTTGGCCAGTTGAATTGCAAGAAAGAAGGAACACAATGACCTTTGTCCGTAGTTGCAATGACTGTCAGCTCTTGGCCAGTTGAATTGCAAGAAAGAAGGAATGACCTTGTCCGTAGTTGCAATGTGATTCACCTCTTGACCTGCTGAATTGCAAGAAAGAAGGAACACAATGGCTTTGTCCATAGTTGCAATGTCTGTCAGCTCCTGACTTGTTGAATTGCAACAAAGAAGGAGCATAGTGGTCTTTGTTCGTAGTTGCAATGAAAGAAGGAACACAATGGTCTTTGTCCATAGTTCAATGTCAGTCAGCTCTTGACCTGTTGAATTGCAAAAGAGCAAGAACATGCTGGGTTTGAAAAACGCTTGGCAGATCGTCGTGAATCAAGGCTTAGATTTCGCGGCATATTTCAATTAACCATGTTTTTATTCAACATGCATCTCCATAAAGTGATTGCACAATCATGCCATGCCGATAATTTGGTTTACTTCAAATTCTCTACCGTGTCATCATGCTGATAATAATGCAGATTCAATTTGTTTCGTATTTTCCACTTGCTTGGTCAGGAGCCGTGACTGAAAGCTATTGAACCCACTTCACAAGCAAAATTGGCAAAAATGGTGTCTTTTATGGCCTTGTTATCATCAGTGCCAGAGAATTCTCGCTGCTTTGACTGTGAGTTGGATGCCTCCATGCTGGCCTCCATGGTAAAAGCAAGGCAGTATCTCAAGTTGTGGTCAGTGGGAGCATGTTTGATTGAAAGAACAGCCATACTCTACAATACAGTGTACTTGGTCATGCTGGATATGGCTGTTCCTTCAATTGACCATCACCCTTCTGCTCACAAGCGAAGATACCATCTTTTATCATTCAAAGGCCAAGTAATTGCCTGATTATCAAGTGACTCTTTGTAGTCATGTCATCTGTGAAAGCAATTTGTCATCTGTGACAGGAATACAGAAGATCTCCTGTAATCATTTATGATTTCATGGTCGGGAAATTCGATTCTGATATCTGATTATGGACATTATATTGGCATTTGCGATTTCACCTCATTACCAAGGTGACTGGTGTCAATGTTTTCATCCTTTAATTGTGGGAAAATGATGAGAATGCAGAGCGGTAGCTGGTTATTGGAGCACACTTTGATTGAGAATAGAAATTCTGGTCAACCTATTGATACCAAGGTCAATCTTTCTTTAGGTTTCAGGAAAAAGAGCTGATGTTTTGATATTGTGGGAGCAACTGGTACAGATTTCATCTTGACAGCATGACATTACCAGTGCCATTTCTGTCAATTTCATTGAGAACCATTCTCCAATCAAAGCTATTTGTGGTAGGAATGATGGGCTGACCAGAGGAATACAAATGGCCTCATTCCAATTTTCAATTTAATTTTTAATATGGCCACCAGTAGCCATCTATCTTGAAATTGGCTTCCATCGATTTCAGGGACAACCAATCGTCTGATCAAATTGATTTTTGGTGCATATGTTGGGGGAGGCTCAAGGAAGGTACCTTTCGAAAATGGACATGCCACCTTTTCAAATATTGGCACCATTTTCAAAATACATGTAGTTTTCCCCAGTTTGAGGAAAATTCAATAAAACACACAGGACGTACCATGCTCTGCATTGCTCTTGTTTCTATCCTGTTCATGGCATCAAGGACCTACATAATGTCAGTGTATACATGTAGGTCCTGGATGGCATGTTTGAAGAATCACTCTGGCCTAACCTGGCATCGTTTTGCATCCAGCCCCAGTCATGCCCTCCCGTATTTTATACCATGGTAATTTCCCCGCACGGTATATTTCACGGTCACTGGATCTGCATTGGTGCAAGTCGATCAAAAACCCTGTGATTGGCATCTGGATAAACAGGCCAAAGTCCCCGGCGTCTTTATCAGTCAACCAAAGGATTGATTGGTGAAAAATCCTGAACTCAGGGCATGTTTGGTAATTCTTTTTTCATTCTCCGCTCGGCTGATTTGATCAACTCGGCTGTCCTTTCACTCCGAGCAGTTCTGTCACCGGCGCACTCAGTGGAAATTCCTCAGTTTGTGTTCGTTCTAACTGCCCGTATCGCCTCAATCAACTCTCTGTACCAAGTGTTTTTGTCGAAGTAGGCAAGTTTCTTTGACTTGGATGATTTGAGCTGGTTAATGACCACGGGAGTTTGTTGATGGCTGTATCTCCTTGGAGGATGATTTCCGTTCTGATGAATACCACTCCTCTTCTATGGGAATTTTCTTTCAGGTTAAAGCGAAGATGTTGGTTGAGTAGCCTTGAGTGCATCTTGATAAACTAGAGTCCGTTTCTCTTCTGCAGCTCTCCTACAAAATTGGAACCATCTACAGTTTAACCTCTCCATACAAGACCCTTTTGGGTCTGACTGGTCATGTCCTAAAGGTGGTCCTACATGTGAGAGTTCTCTTTGGGCAACTCAAGCACAGAAAACTATGGGCAGTCGTTTGTGTCATTGGTCTGAACGTAAGTCGTAAGGAAACCAACAATGGTGAATTGCCCATTGTGAGCCAAAATGAAGAATGACAAATTTCTGACTGAACTTCGGCATTTTGGATGTCCCTGCTGAGGCAGATGCCACTGCAGTTTGAACCTGTGACTGGCTCCTCTTTGGATCCTTTCGTCATCGAGAATAAACATAGATGGATTACGATGCTTGGATTAAATCGGCTTTATTCGTTGGAGATCAAACACTGCAACTCAGTCACTGCGCATCTGCTTCTGCGCACCCCACTTAAAGGGGCAATAACCCTAAGACCATTGGGCAGCAAGGTATGACACCATCACAACCCTTCAAATGGAGGGCCACATACTGTACATGAAAGTGGTGAGGCTTCTTGGATGGTGAATGTACATGTATGTGGCCACTCTAGCAAAAGTAGGCGCTTGTCATCCCAACGGTGGAGATTATCAACAGCCTTACAACACAATAACTCAAATGAACGTCTCTGCAGGTTGACAATGTGTTCGTTCTATTATCTATTATCACTGCTGTCCACGACAGCAGTGATAATAGTCGAGTAAACTGATGACCAATGATGACACTTGTGACAAGCGCCTACTTTTGCTGGAGCGACTCACAAATAGGAGAATTTGCCATCATACTGTATCCTTCCTACGAACTATGAGTACATAAATTCAATATATCGCTTTCTTTGGCTTCCCTTAGGCAACAATTTCTCGTCTTCAGGATTTCAAAGGGTACTTACGCTTGCGACTAATTTCCGCACTATATTGAAGTGTGGCAAGAATTGAGCTGTGATTTAATTGGCAATTGTTGCACTCTTTCAGTCTCCTTCACTTCAGCTTCCTCTCAGCCGGAATCTCTTGAGGCGATTCACTGCAGTTAAACTTGTACCAAGGACACTCGTGGATGGAAATGAACTGTTCTGAGTTAAAAGGTTGGTTGCAGAGGTCAGTCAGAATGAAATGGACCTTGAATGGAAACCTTTGCAAGGAGGACACCTCACTCTTCAGGACAGCGAAGTTCAGTGACAAATTGATCATTTCTGTTCATTTTGACCTCTGTTATCAGGACATCTCACAATTAAGGACATCTCACAATTAAGGACAGCAATTAGCAGTCCCAATTTCATCCCTAGGCCTCCAAAAGGAGAAGAAACTTTATCCAGTTTTACTCACAGAAGTAGGTCCTGCTGTCTACACCATTTTTTATGCCCTCTACATTGGAGCCTCCCGTAGTGGACACCTCTGTATTCAGGACGCTGAAGTTCATTACCAAACAGGTCATTCTCATCTTGCCTGACAAATGTTCCAATCATTCTTACCCTACCTGGGAAATAATCGAAGGGTGAAGTGACCGTAGGCCTAAAATATGTCATGATTGTCATTTCTCTTCATTATGACCTATGCAACCAGGACACCTCTCAATTAAGGACAACACTGGTCAGTCCTGAAGGTGTCCTTAAAGAGAGGTTCCTCTATAGTTTAATCCTACAGCTCTCAATATCCAAAGTACATTTATTTGACCGTTGAAGTTATCTTGGCTACAGACGAAGCGGCTTGACTTCATCAGCCCAAGTCTACCTGTAATTACTGACTGCAATCAAGTCCATTGCCAAAACGACAAGCTGACCAAACTACTGTCCTCTCTATAAATGTAATCCGACCTCTTGTTGCCTTATCGAGATCCAATTCAGGTCCTATACTTGATTATATATCATTTTCCTGCAAGCCGAGGGCAAACACAGCTTGGGTTGAATGATCCGATGATGTGATCTTTGATATGTGATCTCTGTTTGCTGTCGTCCTATGTCAACCGATGTCGTTATTAGCTCCTTTTGTTGGTTCAGCCTTGGTTTTATCGGCAAAGTTCTTCCATGTGTCAACCATGTTGACAGGTATCTCCCGTGAGATATAAGGTTATATTCAACTTTTTCAATAAATTTTCATTCCTGGCCTTTCTGTGAAGTTTTGACTTTAAATCCTCCGTGCTGAACTAATCCAGCAAGGCCAACAAGGCCAAATTTCATTGGGTGAAACTCACTCCATATTGGGTTCCATTTGGTACGGCTCCATGCATGGAGTGAGAAAATTCACTCCAGATTGGGTGAATTTTCACTCCATTTTATGCAGCTGTACCAAATGGAACCCCAACATGGAGTGGGTTTTCACCCAGTGGAATTGTACCGTTGGCACTGCTCCATGTGAGAATCTTTACACACAAGTTGGTTCTCTATGGGCAATTCAACCATAGAAAACCCTGGGCTAAGGCGCTGCTCCACTTGAGAGTTTTCTCGTGTGAATTGGCTCTCTATGGGCAGTTAAACTATGAGCATTTGTTTGTGTCATTGGTCTCAGTGTAAGCCGTAAGGAAACAAACAAGGGTGAATTTACCATTGACAGCCAACTTCCACGAGAAAACTCTCAGGTGGATGGATGCCTTTCATCATCAGTCATTGGTCTTAGCGTAATGAGGAATCAACACTGGTGATTTGCCCATTGAGAGCCAGCTTGCACAGGGAAACTCTCATGTGCAGGAGTGTCTAGTGACTACTAGTATCTCTTCACTGCCACTGTGCAATGAATCTCGCTCTGGTTCTCAAGAACATGCCAGCAAAACCATTGGTTTGATTCCTTTATGGACACACCCACAGCAGAATCCTGCTCAGTTCTGCTTCCACATTGGTACTGTAAAGATCTTTTCTTCACTATTGAAAGTTGGACCGAAAAGTTTCCAATTGCATGACAGTCTTTAAAAGCAGTTGTTTGTTAGAAACTTCACAAGATGTCAGATGAAAGTGTCCTGTATTTGAGAAGTAAATGTCGCTGGTACTTTACCAGCATCTTAAGGATTGAAATGAGTTGGCCAAGCCTATCATAAGAAGAAAATTCGTAAAGTACATTGTCAGAGTGTGGTCTGCGGCTGTCAACCGAGTCTTCCTGAGTAAAAGTTTCCTGAAGTCTTAGAAATCATTTTACTCAATCATCTTCTCAAAGTTGCCTGCTTTCGAGAAACGAATGTCATTGTAATCTCAGCTTCCATTGAAACTGAGAGAAGAGCGTAGAGGCAAGTTCTTAAAGTGCAGTACCACCTGAGTGGGATCAGCTAGTCGAGGATTTCCTCTGGTGAATCCCGGAAGTCCTACCTCATCCGTATTGTTGAAGTCTCCTGTACTTGAGAGATGATTGGTACTGTACTGTATCTGAGCATTGCATTGAACCCTTTTGGCTATTACATGGCACAACTAACCCGCCGGCCATATATGATATCCTTATGGCCTAGTGGTTGGTGCGTTGACCTCTGAGCTACAAGTCAAGCAACGTAGAGCGCGGTAAGTACTTGGATGGGTGACCCAAATCTTGACCACCAAGGGTTGTGACATAGCTCCGCCCTCCACTATGCTCGCACATAGCCAATGCACGTGGAGTTCCAGGATGGGGTGACCGGCATGTATGATACAAGCATCAAGAAATGTTGAGAAGGGCATGACAGAGAAAAATTCCAATAGTACCTGGGATCTGTCAGTCTACCGGTAAATGATTTCCTGTGGAAAAAATCGTGAAAGTCATCATTCATCCATCATGGGCATTGTTTTCCATCACGGACGTGACATAATCCAAAGCTTAGTGCACAACTAAAGCTGATTTTTGGGGAAGAAGCAGAGACTAATGAGGAGGAAGACGGTGTCATATTTTTTCCCCAATGTTGATAAAATATTCTGGTGGGATTGCTAAGTGACATCACCATATGGTGGAGTACTACTCCTGTTCAGGTTGTGAATTGTGTACGTATGAGGGTTTCTGTGATTGGTTCTGTTATTACATACGTAGACCCCACTTTTATGCTGCTGACCTCGGGAAGTTGGGGGACATAACACGTTAAGGTCTCTGCATCAGTGTCAGTAGTGTCCATTAACATTTGGTATGTGTCAATTATCTTGAGAAAGCCTTGAGCAATCACCATGAATTCTTGGTCTCTATCATAGGAAGGCTCCTTTTAGGGACCATCACTGGCGCTCATCCAAGATGGCCACTATGCTGTGAAGCCAGCATGTCCATAAGCCGTGAAGACCATACCACCTCGGCATTAGACACTGCAGTCCATGTTGCAAAAGTTGCATTCCCACAACTTGTACGCTCAGCCCCAGCGTTTACTTCGATGCCACCAGCGTAGCGGGGAGGGGTTTGAAACTGCAGGGGAATTTACACAACTTGCTGAAAGGCAAAGACCACAGCCCGTGACCTTATCCAAGGTACCCGACGCTGAACTTGCCCCCATTACCTGTGTACAAACTCCTCTCTAACATGTCTTGTGGCTTATGGAGCCAATACGTGGATCATTGACTTCATAACTAGAATCATTTTGATGAGGGGATCATGCCGGATATTGACTGATGATGTTGACCAATATCGCATCATTGTTGATGGACGGCCAGCCCCATGTTTAGACAATAGGCAAATAAATATTTTTCTACGGACTGTCTGTAACGTGTCGTATCATTTACATCCAGGTTCATCGGGATTCATCACGTGAATATAAATAAGATACAGTGTCAGATGTATGATGTGATTTTGTGGATTGATTAGGATGGAATCCTGCTGCGTTTGTGTTCTTATTAAACCCGACACAACAGGTGATTTTCATCAGCTTACCATGACTGTATCACCACTGGTCAGCTCATCTGCTCAGGGTTGGCCACAACAGAAACAGTTTCCAGTTGTTGCATCTTGTGTGCAGGGGGATGGGGAATTGATGCCTCTCACTTGGACTCGTGTGGTGGGCTCCAATGTCCTGTGGGTGGTGGAAGAAGTCTTCACCTCAAAAAAGCGAGTGTCGCACATGGGTTTGAAACGAGGGCCTCCCACCGATTCAGCTGAGCAACGGGGAAATCCCAGTAACCTGGGCTTGTAGATGGGCTGACATGAAGACCTTCATATTCATTTGGTCATTTCCTTGGGATAGTATCGTGGTGTAGTGGTGAGAGCATTTCGAGTCTGAGAGGTCATTGGTTCAATTCTTGCCTTCATTTTCCCCTCCATGGTTTGTGGAGAGACGTAGGTAATGATGTGAAGTCCCTTTGACCTGATGCTGCAGTATAAGTGTACTTTATAAAAGCCTCAGGTTAGTCGTGTTAATTGTCAAACTAGCTTTTCTGGTGTAGCGATTGCCTATAAAAATTAGTCTGATAAGACTATGAATGAAAATGTTAAAAGCCAGTGCACAAATGCCATTTTCGTGTTTGCCATGCAAAAATGTCATACAAAAAAACATCTCTCGCTTTAAAGGGCCTCTAGAGGCAGCTCGCCATTAGGCTACTATCAGTACCGGTTCTTCAGCTAGGCGGCGCCACTTTAACGTTAATCACCATTACGAGGTATTGAACCTGGGTTTTCCCCGGGGTTTTCCCCAGCCATGCTGGGCTGCCTCTAGAGGCCCTTTAAGATCAAGCACATTAGATGAAAGCAGGAAACCACTGTTCCCGTAATCAAACGGCAAAATTCTTTATCGTTATCGCCAGCAATTGCTTGTGAATGCATTAAAAATTAAAGGCAGTTCGCGGACGAATTTTTCATGGCGCACATCGGGTTGAAAGAATGTCTGTCTGAGTTATTTAGCCAATGGTTCTTTCTAATCATGACGTATTTCTGTCGCTGGATATCTCGATGTCATTGCTCCCATGTTCAGATGTTTTGCGTACGGAAGAATTGGTGATGAAATATCTTTGAGTGTCCGTGCGGAGACTATTGGGTGCTACAATGGATTTCCAAATTACCAAGTGCTCTATTGCATGTTTCCTCTCTAATCACGATTCCAAGTTTCTCTTCCGATGTGTGTACAATATTGAAATACCAATAACTATTGGTTTGCCCGACCAGGATGCATGTCACATTTCTGAAAATGAGGTATTAAGATACTGTAAACTGTGAAATTTTCGCGGCGCTAATTGTTCGCGATTTTTGTAGTTCACAAATTTGCCAAGAATAAATTTCGCGATAATGGCCATTGGGCTTCAGAAATGTAAGACCCAGCGATTTTTGCGCGATTTAAGTTCACGTTTTGACCCCTCATCGCGAAAATAAAATACTCGCGAAAATTTCACGGTTTACGATACTGAGCTGAGAGCCATGAGCTCTGAAGCCAGCAGCACATCAGGCGATATCGCAAACGATCTACTTGACGGTGAGCGAAATCGGCTGTTGGCGCCAGGTATGCACTGAACACCAATGCGTGGAATCCTCTCGCCAACTATATTCGCCCAATGTCAAATAATACCAAAGCCTCCGATGTTGCCTTGTCTGTGGTGGCTGGGGAGAATCGGTGCGAGTTGATCACTTGCGATACCCACTGGTGTGCTGCTGCCTTAAGGTGCCTATTGGCTCTTTAAACAATATCAGGGATTTATATGTCATGTTGGAGGAAACCAGAGCCCCTGCAGGAAACTTGTGTACACTGCCAAGAACCCCTGGAGGAAACTTTCCTGGACACTGTTGGCGAGAGTCACCCTCTCTATTACAAGAGTACTGTGTCCGACCAAGAATTGAACCTGGGATTTCAGAGGTGGCAGGCATTGGAGACGTCCACTACACCACTGTGACGCACGGGCAGTGTAGTGTTAACGTCTTCATCTGTACAATCTTCTCCCTAAACCTTCCGTATGAGCCTCCGCCATCATCATTTATCGGTTTACCTTCACCATTAAGACAATGATTGATAACTACACACATAAACTAATTTAACTTTCAGCTTCCTCTCGTACGGGTATTTCCTGTGTCACGATCTGTTGTCGAGGGTTTGACAAGCTTGTGTGTGATATGAATGAGTTCCGTAAATGTGATGCGCCGCGTGTCACAACTTCTTCCTCCATTGACGTGTAGTGTGGTATAATTCTATTCTCATCCTGGGAAGTTGTGATTGATGATTGTCTTTTTATGCTGTATAAAAATCTTAATCTGTGTTCATTCATATTCAGCCCACCTCAGCGCGTGGTAACGGGATACCGGTACTTTACTCCCATTAACAGTCCTAGAATGTCACAAAATTTGATGTCACAGACGTAAGCCATGGCCTTGACGTCATTATGGATGACGTTGTGGCGTGCACTTCTTTTCTGTCACATTGTGGGACTGTTAAATTGTGGTGACCTCTAATGGCAGTAAAGTTTCCCATTCCTAAAATGGAAATTTAATCCAGAGCTGATCAACAAATACGGCATTATACGGATCTATAGACAATATTGAGCGAATTTATGTACAGCTGGAGGAAACTGGTGTGCCTGGTGAGAATCAACACTGTTAAAGAGAGTTGCCCCTCTCTACTTGAAGAATGGGTCTGCTGGGGATCGAACGCTGGACCTCAGCGGTGACAAACCCAATGTTTCCACTATGCCATTCAGACAGCCCAGAGAAGGAGACCAGCAGAGTGGCCAGAGAAAACCTGAGCCGTCAAGAGAATTGTCCTTTCTATCTCATGAAGATTGAGTCCTACTGGCGGTCGAACCCGCGACATCAACGGTAACAGGCGCTGATATTCCCACTGTACCACTCTGTCTCCACACCATCTCACAAGGCTCGTAGCTAAAGCTTTAAGCTACGAATATCCCCGTCCTTTGCAAGCTCTTATTAGTTCATCAGTTCACTGATTATAGACGCCCCTCTTATTATTTCGTTTGGCCTTGGACAAATGGTATTCCACTAGTAATTGTGCGTAGGAGATAAACGTAGCCTACCCGTACTCCCTACTCTAAACCCTTCTGAGATGACTGATCTTGTACGCTGTTTACTTATAAGATTGCCAAACAAGCTTCATCAAAGCCAGGCCAGAGGCGACATATCCTTCCAACTGCCCTAAACGGTATACCTCATCCTTTGTCATTAAGTTGGCGACTTGGCCATACTCTCAATTATCCGTCTCTGGATAAAACAACATAGTTTATCCATGTGTGCCAAGAAGAAGCCTTACTAAGTACCTTTGATTGGGGCTAGCCTCTTGTACTAAGCTGTCTCTCTTCTATATCAAAACATCAGACAATATCTCAATGGTTTTTCGTCATCACAACGCCGTGGATTACGCGTCTGACAATTTTTATCGATAACATGTTCTAAAAACGACAACGACATCCAGAAACGTTGTCTGTTCTTTCCGTCAGCGCAGACGGTGATGCTGACAAAATATCGATCCATTGCCGAAAGGTATTGTCAATTCCCTGCCAAAGATTTTTGATATTGTCTCGATAAATCATTAACTATCTGAGCATCTATCTCGCTCTTCATCCAAATCAATTACTCAATAAGTCCAGTTTTATTCGAGTTGATAGATTATTTCAATCGCATTATTGCTGCTAGATTTCAAATGATGGATAGCGCAGGAGAATCTGGCGAGTTCCATCTCATTGCAAGGAATTTGCTTCGCAATTCTACGCAAATCTTCCTGAACGAGTTGGTTCCCATTTTTGTCAAGGAATTGCTTGATTTCCCAGAAAACAGACCCATTTACCAGAGGAATGAAAATGTTTGGAAATCCTCGGGTTGCTAGTGATTTGCTGAAGTTCAGAACTTGTGTCTCATGGTACACATCATCATATAACTGTCCAATCACAATCAAAAATTGATAAAAAATGTCCAATCACAGTCAAGGATTGATAAAAACTGTCCACTCACAGCAAAGGATTGATAACAGCTGTTCAATAACAAGCAAGGACTGATAAACATAGATCACATCAGTATGTTGATGCTTGATCGGTGAAAACAAGCATCCGTCTGCTTTTTCTACAACGTAAACAACTTGTTATTCTCCTAACACCAGTAACGTGGAAAGGAAATGGAGAATTCATGTTTTGTTAGGGGCGATTAAAGACGGTGAATCATTTCATTACTTGTGAAAGCTCCTTGCAGCCATATTTAGTCAGCGACAATCGATCCACCTCATTAACTATCTGAGCATCTATCTCGCTCTTCATCCAAATCAATTACTCAATAAGTCCAGTTTTATTCGAGTTGATAGATTATTTCAATCGCGTTAGTGCTGCTAGATTTCAAATGATGGATAGCTAGCGCAGGAGAATCTGGCGAGTTCCATCTCATTGCAAGGAATTTGCTTCGCAATTCTACGCAAATCTTCCTGAACGATTTGGTTCCCATTTTTGTCAAGGAATTGCTTGATTTCCCAGAAAACAGACCCATTTACCAGAGGAATGAAAATGTTTGGAAATCCTCGGGTTGCTAGTGATTTGCTGAAGTTCAGAACTTGTGTCTCATGGTACACATCATCATATAACTGTCCAATCACAATCAAAAATTGATAAAAACTGTCCAATCACAGTCAAGGATTGATAACAGCTGTCCAATAACAAGCAACGACTGATAAACATAGATCACATCAGTATGTTGATGCTTGATCGGTGAATGCTTTTTCTACAACGTAAACAACTTGTTATTCTCCTAACACCAGTAACGTGGAAAGGAAATGGAGAATTCGTGTTTTGTTAGGGGCGATTAAAGACGGTGAATCATTTCATTACTTGTGAAAGCTCCTTGCAGCCATATTTAGTCAGCGACAATCGATCCACCGTGTTATACCACCCTGGGCTTCTTGATCACGTATGTAACAGAAGGTCTAATCGCTTGTAATCCGAGAAGTTTTTTTCGCTCGTTTTCTTGTGAAGTTCATTGGAAATGGCTAACAGCTGTGTAGTTAAAAGGGTGACTATCATGTAACATCACAGCAGTGGAGTCGTGGTGGCAGAAATACACCAAATTGCAGTTTGAGGTCGGGCTTTGCCATTGGGGTCTAGTTCCTCCTACATTATCTCATCAAAAGCATCGGTGTATAAAACTTTAGTGTCCATAATAGAGAGGTGTCCTTGGAGAGGTAGGTGTCCGTTAATGGATGTTCCTCTTGTTGGTAGAATTGCAGGACGGAGCCTATTTCCGCCCTTCTCAAATTCACGTCATGATAAGTCAGGATTTTATCCGATCTGTGCATGTGCAATTTTTTCGTAGCTCTTCATGTCAATCATATCCAGTTGGAGGACAAGGTGTGGTCATCAACGTTCACCGATATCCTTCATCCGATAGCCCTTTTTACACAGAATCGGTTCGATCCGGTTTGTACCATGAAAAAAGAAGGATAGTACAGGTCCCATCCCATGGCTTTTTCACGGTACAAAACAGCAAATGAACTGGCCTCGAACCGGATCGTACCGACTACATGTAAAGAGGGCTAACTATATAATAATCAAAACTGAGTGAACCCATTGCAGATGCTGCCAGGAGGACACCTCTAATATCATGTACACAAAGGTTCTGTCCAAGTTTGGGCGTTTCTATTCATCTTGACCTCTCTAATCCAGATTCCTCTCAATTAAGGACAGTATTTGTAAGTCCCGAGGGTATTCTTAATAAAGGGTTCAAGTGAACTTCCTGCTGCGTGACTATCACTTAGTGTGAAACGTGAGACAAAACTTGGAGTGTCACAGTTGACCAACATCAATCCCACTTGTAGATTCTAAGCAGTTCGCTGACAGAATTCATCTCAGTATTGGAAGTGTCCACACGATCGTTAAAAAAACATCTGACTCCACTTCTTGAAAGTTTAATCATTCTCAACTCTTGTATGTTGGTGACTTGGGAAAAAAATAAAGAGAATCAGTCGTGTTCTTTATTAAGAAATCCTCTTGAGTGTGTCTGGCATGCAATGAGATTGATTATTTTTTTCATTCAAGTTTACTATTCCCGATAGTCTGATGTGTTACCCTTGTTGATTAGAGTAGGATCTCCTGCCAGTTTGGGTTAGGGCTGGCTGGTGACATCTTCGGGTTAAGCTTGGTGCATACAGATAGATAACACTCCGCCATATTGGCACAGAGAATGTGCCAAATAGTAGGTGTTGAAGTAGCTGTAGACGTGCAAAACTGTATCTAACCAGAATTTATCTGAAGGAAAAGTTGATAACTTTGAAAAAGAAAGAAATTCAAAAACTTCATTAATCCACTATCGCACTTCTGTTTCCCTCACTCTTATTGTTTTTAATCGCATTACATAGAGGATTTCCGCCGTACAAACAGTCCAAATTGGATTACATGATGCCGTCAAGTATTGAAGAAATAACAGCATTCATCACGGCAGACATCTATTTTCGGACTGTTGTATCGAAAATCTGTTTCTGACGACTTCTGTTTTTGCTTCACAAACAACTTTTATCTCGCTTCGTGTTTCAAGTAGAGGCTCCATTTGGGGAAATGTAAGCCTTTTCTTGGGAAGTAGGACACAATCCATCAAGTAGTCTTATGGCCTGCAGCGTGGAACGATTCCTCATTTCATAAAACCACCCAGGAACGTTTTAAAACATCACAAATTCACCGAAAAAGAAAGCAATCTTTGTTGATGGAATTCAACCATATTGTTATACATTTTCCTGGCGGCTGTTCCATCATGTGTGATAAAAATTGATGTTGGTACTTTTGGCTAAAGTCTGTGTGGGCCAACAAAATGTGGCTTTATGGTCAGTGTTCTTACTCTGATGTTATCGATGGCCTTGGGCTCTGGAGCTGTCGAGGAATATGAAGTCTTTCCTGTCGCCTTTGGACACTGCAGTTATGACACAACTAAAGGTACGCCTCCGCAGAATTTTCCCGTGCAAGTTGGCTCCCTTTGGGCAACTCAGGCATAGAAAACTACGGTCAGTCATAATGGCCCTGTCTGGCTCAGCATATTTGACCAGGAGACCTCACCTTTCCTGGGATTGGTCTCATCATCACCATGTATCCACCTCACGGAGCTGCCTGTATCCCCTGAAGCCAGTGGTTTAAGGTCGTAGGTCAAATTTAAGCTTGATTAATAGCCAGGTGATTGATATGGTTCTGGTGATACTGGCAATTCTCTCTGCAAGTTAAACAGTCCGTCTCTGCCTACACAACCTTGGCGCTCCGACAACAGCATGAGACATGTCCACCAGGAACAAATTTAGAATCCCCGATCAGTACCTGCAAAAAAAGTCGTCGACTGACGGAATAAGCCGCATGGAACAATAGGATTTCCATTGTGTGCTATGGAGTCAGTACATCACTTCCGATTGGGGATTCTATTCCACCATTTAGACCAGGATTACCCTAACATGAGTGTGTTGCTAAATATCAGACTTGATACGTCATACATGTCATTACAATAGAAACAAAATGGTGGACTATACCTGTCTCTTGCCATCAGAGCGCCACAGGTATATTGGTGGCGGAGATGGGAACCATCTACGCCAAGTTTGCAGTCATTGATAAAACAGGAGACTTATTGCCTTGTAATTGTTGTGGTAACCTTTACGATCTGATGGCATGATTGATCCACCAATATCCCACGTTATTCACATTCCAGTCGATTAAGAATTCCCCTAAAGAAGATTAACGTTTTTCCCCTAAGATCAAATTCTTCCTTAGTATGCCATCCAACCGGAGCGGCTCTAAACGCAATCCTTTGGTAATCAATGGTAGGTTACATGACTTGGTTACGCCACCTTCAAACGAGGGCTTGCAATCTAATATCGTGATCCTTGTGTGCAATATCATCGCCGGCGTAATTTAATTTGATGTCACTCGCAGTCTCTGCTATGACGAACATCAGCTGCTCTCAATCACCTCAGCAAATACAATCTCACACCTTAAGACTTTCGATACGCCCAGAGGTGTGGATAGCCAATTTGACTATTTTCAGATGGGTATTTATTGGAATTCTATCATCTAATCCCCCCTTGGTGAATGCTTTCGTGAAATTGAAGTTTCTGTAAAAATTCGTGTCAAATTATTGGTTCTTTGCTCAAGATTGGTGCGGCTTTAATCATGGTGTTGGTGACTGGTGCTTAAAGGAGACAACTTGAGAGAGTCGGGTGGCGAATACTTTCTTTTTAGCTCTATTGACAATATTAGGCAATTGATTTAAAGAAGGAGGAAACTGGAGTACCCGGAGAAAGCCTGCTCAGTCAAAGAGAGCCACCTTTCTACCACATGAAGATGTAGATACAAAAAACCACAGCTGTAAGGTCATGAGTTTTGGCATTTCCTGTTGGTGATGGTTGGCATTGCTGACGGCATCTGTTGATATCTTCGAATCAAAGTCCTGACACTGATGATGCTTTTGATGTGATGTTGGAGGAGCTAACCGGATAAATATAGGTCTCGCTGACCTTGCATCTGCTGTTTTGGTGTACATACATGTATGCATATGGTTCTTCTGCATTTATGTTTGCGACAACAAATTTTGAAAGGTCATGGGGTTTAAGATCAAATTCGCCATTTGGGATCCCTGTCAAGTTATGTTTCTGAAACTTGGAGGGATGAATGAAGGGCAATAGACATTATTTTTGATAACATAAATAACTAATTAGCTCTTTTGTTTTATCTTTGAGGCCGAATTACTCCTAGAATCTGGCCATTTCGTGGGCTGATTTTTTCACCTCCTATTAGCTTTGACTGTCTGCTACATATATCAAAAAGAAAAACATTTGATTTTCATTGGTAAGTCCTAAAAAATGCTTCATTTGATAACTCACTTTTCCTTAAGTTGTGTTTTGCTTAACACTCAGACCTGTAATAATCACTGTTTTGACTAGACTTGACATCTTTGACATAAGGGCCAATAGTCCCGAAATTGATATGGATTGGGCTGAACTATTCTTGAAGAGGGG
>NMRB01000252.1:370466-412274 GCA_002633025.1 Notospermus geniculatus | reverse complement strand
AAAACCAAAAACACAAAAAGTGCAATAACTCCTGAACTAATGACTCGATCATCTCCAAATTTTTGTCATAGGTGTATCATATTAGGATACATAACATATATAACGGGTTTTTGATTTGACCTACTTTTCAAGGTCACAGAGGTCAAAGTTCGACAGAAGTAACGAACCTGCCACAGTTCTTCATTATTTCACCGAGCGTCTTCATATCTTGCATAAACGTGTATTAGAGGGGTACCTTCAAAATTACCGAGTTTCGGCCCGATCGGACATCCAATATGGCCGCCAGGTGGCGTAACCTGAAAATCTTCCAAGTGCTATAACTCAGGAACGGCTTGACCCAGAGTGCTCAAACTTGATATTTACCTCCCTCTAGATGGCCCTTACAAGCACGACAAATTTCGGCCTGATTAAACTTCCAATATGGCCGCCAGGTGGCGTAACCTGAAAATCATCAAATGTGCTATAACTCAGGAACAACTTGACCCAGAGCGATCAAATTTGATATGTACCTCCTTCTAGATGACCTTTACAAGCACGTCAAATTTCGGCCTGATTGAGGTTCCAATATGGCCACCAGGTGGCGTAACCCGAAAATAATCAAATGTGCAATAACTCAGGAACGACTTGACCCAGTGCACTCAAATGTGCTATGTGGCTCCCTCTAGATGACCTTTATGTGCATGTGAAGTTTTCGCCCGATTGGACATCCAATATGGCCGCCAGGTGGCACAAACTGAAAATCATTGAAGTCTTACAACTTGGGAATGACTTACCCAGATTGCTCATATAACTGATATACATGTAGGCCTACCTCTCTCTGTCGGTGAGCACATGGTCCATGGACCATTTCATTTGAGGGTACTATATCGTACCCTCAAATTTCTTTAGGGTACTAGGTATATTTGTACCCAAAGTACCCTTTGGACCCTGCCCACCTATTTTGCCGCTGTGCATGCCATTTCATAACTTTCAAATGGAGACGAATCTGCGCCATCACATGATGGCTCTAGTTTGACTTTTTCCTTTTTTTTGTGGATCCTATGATTCACGTGGGTGGAAGGATCTCCTGATCAAGTGATATGCCAAGCCCAGGCTAACATTACTTCATTGGATATCATTGTGTTGTGCAGGCTTTGTGTCTCATCTCTGCTTTCCCAATGATGCAAATGTGAAAAATCCCTTCTCAAATTCTGTTTGTTTCCAGTTCAGTATTTCTATTGGTCAACATACTTGGACTACCATGCCCCTGACAAAACATCATGAGAAATCAGAAGTTCTTAGCACTCCTGCCTCGAGTCCATTTGCTGTCCTGCGAAAAAGGGCTACAAATAGGTCAACTACGATCATTGCCCCTCTTGATAGGCTGCAAGAGGGTGGACATCGTATATGACAAAGCCCCCTCAACGTTTATCCCTAAGGTTAATGACTCCTGGCTTCCTGCATGATGGCAATCATGTCAATGTTTGATGAGACTCTGTCTGAAATCTTGTCGAGTGGAACCTCCCTTAACAGACACCTCTGCCAGGAGGACACCTCTTTATTAAGGACAGCAAAGTTCAGTCCTTAAGTGGTCATGTCTATTCCTTTTGACTGCCATAATCAGGACACCTCTCAATTATGGACACTGGTCAGTCTTAAAGGTGTCCTTAATAGAGAGGTTCCACTCTTATTTTTGCTGATTAGGATCCCTTGTGACTGTAGTGCTGATGTTTTGCCATCTCTGAGCTGTTGTACAGATTATCATTCTGTGTTCTTAGGATTTGACGTTTCCGGCTCTGTCACAAATTTCCGAAGTGATTATCACAAGCAATGCAGAAAACATCCTCCCACAGCAGGGGTTTTTACCTCATCATCCACTCACACACTGAACGTGTGGAGAGGAGCAAGACCAAAGCCCTGCTATGGGAGGATGTGCAGAAAAAGATGAGATATCTGATCTGATTCAGTGCCGTCTGTCAGGTCTGCCTCGTCCGTGATAACAACACAGTAAAACATACACAATAAAACGTGCATCGTCAGATATCAAAGGTGAATGACTTTTAACGTAATGAGTGGCATCAGCTGCAAAAAAATGTTTTCATCTCCTTTTCATCAAATATTCTGTTTCAAAAGTAGATTCTTGGAATTAAATGTGACATTTTACACGATGTAGTTGTACCCCAGAGTATAGGACTCGCATTTCATTCAGGGTGGAGAAAAAATCACCTTGAGAACTGTTTTGTGGTAAGTTTTGGAAAATTTCAAGCCACTTGTGATATTCTTCATGCATTTGACAATCTTCAACGGGAGAGCAATGGTATATAGTGGTCGAATCACTGGCTTAACGCTCTGCTCCAAGTTTCTTGTTCGAGTTGGCTCTAAAAGGGGAATCACTGTTGCTTTACTTATGGCTTATGTTGGGACCAATGACAAAAACAACTTCCCATACTTTTCGACCGTTGAGTTGCCCATAAAGAGCCGACTCCCATGAAAAACTCTCATATGGAGCATCACTTTTTGGAATGAGATATCCTTGACACGTTGCAAAGTTGTGATATCTGAAACTTTGTTTCCTTGAGTGAAAAATTTAACCTTTCTGGCTTCTCTTCCTCGATGCAATTGAGAAAGGTCCCTACAAAGGCCAAAGGTAGCCCTCGGCCTTTTCTGCAACTCCCTGTTTTCTTATGAACAATTTCAGGAGAGATTGGTACATGGCGCTCCTCCATGTAGCATTTTTAACCAGGTTTTCGAAGAAAGTCCTGGTTATTAAATTACCGAAAGTGGCGGTCGGTCGGGCGTTCGGGCGGTCGGGCGTCCGGGCGGTCGTTTTCTCTTGTCCGACTGATAACTTAAAAACGACTTGAGATTTTCTTTTGAAATTTTTGGGACATGTTGCTTGTAAGTAGACGTTGTTTCCTTTCGATATTCAGCGTCATTCGATTCAAGGTTTGGCCAATAGGGGGCTAAACGTGAAAACAGAAAAAGTGCTATTTCTCCTGAACAAATGANCCATTTGATACCTTGCATAAATGTGTACTACAGGGATACCTTCTGAAATACAAAGTTTCGGGCCGATCGCACATCGAATATGGCTGCCAGGCAGCGTTACCCGAAAATCATCGAAGTGTTATAACATGGGAACGACTTCAGATTTTCTTGTGAAATTTTGTGGACATGTTGCTTGTGAGTAGACATTGTTTCCTTTCGATATTCAGCATCATTTGATTCAAGGTTTGGCCAATAGGGGGCTAAATGTGAAAACAGGAAAAGTGCTATTCACGCCGCCACTTCGAAAACCTGGTTATTCGCCACGCCCAGCGTGCGCCTTGTCTTGCATAGGTTTGCTCTCTATGGGCATCTCACCTGTAGAAAGCTATGGGCTGTCATTTGTGGCATTGGTCTTAGCAAAAGTCGAAGGAAACCAACAAGGGTGAATTGCCCATTGAGAACCAACTTGCATTGAAAAACTCTTCACACAGAGGAGCACCTTCATTCACTGATGTGGAAATGCCACAACCTGTAGCTTTCATCTTAAACTTTTACCCCATGAAATTTGGTGTGATTCAGCGACCCATGGCACATCTCAGAAAATAACTCAAAGATAACGTTATAGTTGATCCCCAAACATCTTAACTGCAACTATAAACAACCCACCGTTGTATAAAATTCAAGGAAAACAGATGCCTCAATAGTCTAGGGAATGCAACCTGACATGAATCGGCCATTAGAAATCTATCAAATGAGAGTGAACTGCTCACGGTGGACGTTTTCAATTCCTTCTAGTCAATATGTGGTCTTCACGATAAGGTATCACCCAAGCTCTAATTGAAATGCTTTCGCGGCAGTTTAGTTTGGCTATTAGTTTAGGAATGTGGGCAAGGATTCTTGAATTCTCAGGTACTGTCAGGAGTCTATAGGCTGTTTCAGCATTCTGAGATTGTCAGGCTCCCTCTCATGTGGATGACAAGGGAGAGAAAAAAAAGATTCATGTATCAAGAGCTTACTGCCAAATACAGCATTACAAGGTGTTCCTCCACGTGGAAGTTTTCTCCTGCAAGTTGGCTCTCACTGTACAATTCACCATTGTTGGTTTCCATTGGGCTTTCACAAACAAAGTGACTCAAACAACTACCCATAGTATTCTATGGGTGAGTTACCCATAGAGAGCCAATGTGTGAAAATTCTGACATGAAGTGGTGTCTAGCTCTCTATGGGCAATATATGGTGATTTTATGTGAAGCAGTAGGAAAGGAATGTGCAGAAAAAAACTCTAGCACCAAAGTGAGTCCTACGTCTTTCATGGGAAAAATGGGTCGAAATGGGATGAAACCCAGAACCTTAGAGGTGATGGGCATCAATTTTTCCTCCGTGCCACTTTGACTGGAAGGAGGTCACGAACTGACTGCACTTGATGTGGCCCCCTCTGCCAATGTTTTATTAGGAGCTACTGATCAATTGGGGTGAATTGATCTTCAGGGACAGTCAGCAATTAGATGTGGGAGCTATCAGGGAAATGGAACCAAATGGACATTTATACCTTGTTGATGCTGATGGATATGCCGTTTTGTAACCTTATTCTGCCGTGAAGGGGAAAATGGATGAACAGAGCGACTGCATGAAATGCACAAGCATACTTCTTGCTTCTTTACGACCCGGGTTTCGCACGATGGGATATTTTCTTTATTGAAAGAAACATTTTTGGCATGTTTGTCGTGCCATTGAGGTGAATGAATTGGTATAAAATCCACTACATGGTGTGTTTAATTCCTCAAAAGAGACCACCCGTTCTGGAGTGATAAATTTGTGAGAAGCTGAGTGATTCAAGCCTTCACATTCTTGATGTTGTGATGTCAAGCTTTTACTTGGCTCCTTCACATCATTATCGCAAACCCTCAGAAATGGTTCTGGGAACTCAAGGAGCCACATTCAGTGCATCATTTGACCCTTTCAGACCAGTGTGAAATGGGAATCAAACCTGTGGCCTCTTTCTGACACATTTGATGAACAGCTACTGTACACCGATGAACTCCCTGTAAGGGTTTCAGGGCTGTCATGGCGCTGTGGACCATCGATGCCTCTCCCCTCCAAGACTCTGGGTTGTGTCCCTGATTAGACCTGCTCTTCACTGGCACCTGTGACGGCCTCTGAGGTTCTGTGTTCTACCCCCCGTCAGACCCACACTTCATGTGATAGTTAGGCCAACTCTCTTAACGTTGTTCTCCCGGCACTCCAGTTTCCTCCTGCTTTTACATCAAATTCACCCAATGATGGCTCGTGACTCAAAGTCGATATCTTAGAATTCAGTTTTACTGAGCTACCCAATCTTCTTTAGCTTCTGAGAAACAGCGGCCCTCACCTCAGCCTGCCACTGAATTCTCATCTTCCAAGGATAAAACATTCATGTTAATGCTTACCATATCCTAATCCTATATTTTCTTTCAACCCTTCCCTGATCATGAATTTTCCATTCATAAAACATGCATCAAGAAAAAAACGGCTCATCCACCTAACGAGATGCCGCGTGCATGATTAGAAGAACACTAACGCGGTTTGTTCAGCCGGTTTTTCACATTTCTAAAAATAATTACTATTTCAAATCCGTTCTCATATTTCAAGGAAATAAACCGAGTCGTGTCTTTGATAAATGATCTCTCTTATCCTATTGAGTGAAACGCCGCGGAGATGAATCCTGGATACCTTTGGCTGTTCCGATTTAGTTCTTGATTTGGTGCGATATCTTTCTAACCACGAGCGATGAGTTTTTCCATTACAGGTGTTATTTGTTGCATTCCAGACACAGAAACACTCAGTTGTCATGCCGAGCTCCCATCCGTTTTCGTCAGTCGCAAAGCTGACTTCCCAGGGCAGTGGCAACAAGTCCGAACACCAGGGTGTCCCTGGATGAGTTGTCTATTGCTAGTTTATTTCAAGTCCGCTGGACTATTCCTTGCCTAATTTCTGCCACAATCCTGATCAAATTTTTCATACATAGGGCGTATGGCTTGAAACGTGAAGACAACCCACATGAAAGCCCTTATTCAGCTTAGTCAGAAAATTTGATGAAGAATTTGATAGTATGCGGCTGTCCTAGACATTGTTGAGCGCACTCAGAAAATTTGCTGGAGAAGTTGACTGTTTAAGGTGGTCCTAACTTTTCCATGATAGTACAGCCCTCCAAAGACCTCACAATAGTTTCGCCAGATTTGATTAACAGTTCCTCTCGACAGCAGAACTTCACGGTTACATCTGAAAGGTCTCTTACAGATTGGCTGCAGAATCATCTTAGGTATAAACTTAGCCGCAGAGTAGGTCTTTGTACCATTCCCAAGTGAGGAAGTCATCAATTCCCACACATATAATACCGTATCTGATCCTTGCCTCCCTTTCCCTCTCTACCCCTCATTTGGCTCAGAGAAACCCTGAAACAATTCACTGGAGCTGAATTCTCATTAGGGCCAACCTGAGTGGGAGGGAATTCAATTACAAGCAGCTGACTGTCCTCATGCAGGTAATTTCGATATCCTGTGCTGTGATTTTGAGATGTGTGGGATTGAGCTCTTCTTATAAAAAGGGAGATTCGATTTTTGCCAAGGGAGAGGAAAGTTTCCACCTGCTGTCTCGTTTCCTTGGGCCCTTCATTCTAAAGACAAGGGCCAAAGAGTTGTATCAGTTGGAAAAGCCAGTAAGGTCTTTGGAAGCCAAGCTTTGATGATACACCAAAATTGCAGTTGTCTGGCATTGACGGTGTCCACATCTTCCAGTTGGTGATGGTCAGCATTGCTGACCTCACAGTTGGCTGTTGATATCTTCGATTGAGGTCCTGATGCTGACAATGTCGGAAACTAGATCCCAGTGCCAAAGCCAGGTCTCTGTGACCTTACAATTGTGATTTTGGTGTAATTCTCTTTCTTGCTTTTGTTTGCCAGGGATTCCTTGGCTTCCATATTTATGCCAACCATTACTACAGAGCATGACATGGGTGATAACCTTCACTTTAAAACTCCATCAACTTTTGTAAACCCTTCCTTCGTCACCATCTAAATTAAGTTTTTTTCCTCCGTTTTTGCCTGATCGAACTCCAAGGAAGAACATCATCAAGCTGTCGTTGACTTGCATAGTGATGATTGCAATCACTGATCAGCCGAGGCAAAATTGAATTACGGCATCTCTTGAAACTTCTTGCGATGTTTTTAAAAAAGCTCGAAGGTTTTAAGTAAATCTGCACTGTCACCCTCTCAAGGATTTGTTATGATTGATTGTCCATCCAGCAGTTATTGGGGAGTAGCATTTCTTGCTGTCCGTAAGCTGCTCTCGTAGGAAGAACTTGTTTTCTGTTGTGGCTGTTGCTAAAGCTTTTCTATTGCAGAGTTTCATGTTCAGCTGTAAAGGCTATTCCTGTGTGACTTGCTTCATGTTCAGCTGTTGGTGTTCTTTTGTGAAGTGCTTCATGTTCAGCTGTAAAATGCCGCTGTACATTGTATAGAGGCCTTGCAAATGACGTCACAAGCCGCCATGCTGGGGGCACATACTGCAGAGGTGCAGCGAAATGTCCCAATGACGTTACGTCAAACACTGGCGTCGCGCACTTCACGCAGGCCACGTCACGGTCAGCTCACACCTCTGCCCACTGTGCCCCTCAGCATGGCCGCCAGGATGACGTCATTGCAAGGCCTCTATAAAGAGCTTCATCTTCAGCTGTAGATGCTGTTAAAGCTGTTGTTGTTTGAAGTGATTCATGCTTTTGATATAACTGAAGCTGGTCTTGTGTAAAATGCTTCATCTTCTAGGCCTACTTCGATGCTGCTGAAGCTGTTCTTGTGTGAAGTGCTTCATCTTCAGCTGCAGGTTCAGCTTTAGTGTTCTTGTGTAAAGAACTTCGTCTTCAGTTGTAGGTACAGCTGTAACTTTTGTTGTGTGCAGTGCTTCATCTTTGGCTGTAGTTGCTGCTGAAGCTGTTCTTGTGTGATGTGCTTCATCTTCAGCTGTTGATGCAGCTGCAGAAAGAAGAGCTTCAATTTATTTTAACCATAAATGCTGCTGAAACTGTTCTTGTGAAGAGCTTCATGTTCAGCTGTATATTCTAATGAAGCTGCAAAAATGGTAGTTCCTTGTTTCTGTCAGTTGTGTTCTTTTGAAGAGCTGGTCGGAGGTCAACAATTTTCACCAGCAATTTGCAGTTGCTGTTGAGCATTCTTTGAAATCAATAAGACCCAACAAATTGCTAGGCAACTCAAAGAATGTTCTGAACATCTCGTGTACCTGGCACCATTGTCGTCAAAGACGTCCATTTGACTAAGAGGATCAGGTCTATCAATTGGTAACTTCCACAGCTCTCCTTATAATCCTATTATTTCAACCGGCATAATTGCCTCACCATTAGTCTTACTAGAAGCTTTGCGACTGCTGGCAGCATCTTGAGAAATTCACGAGCACCGGGCGGTTTTTCTCCCTCGTTTGAATGTTAAGAATGTGTCCACTTTCTGTGATAATAATCATTGGCTTGCTGAAGGCTAGTTTACCTAATGGACAATAACGTGTTGGGAGAGTTGGAAACCATCAGCTCTTGGCAATCTTCACACCAAGTTGTTGCGCTGTCAGATGGGATCAAAAGTCGCCTGACTTTCTCAGACTGTTTATTGCACAATAACTCCGAGGTACGCTGGACAAATATGGTTTCTTCTTAAAGGTGAATGTCAGCAGTATCCTCAAAACACTTACCTGATGGCATTGTCTTAAAAGCCATGGAAACTTGACTAGGATTGTGGCTTCTGTGTGCTGTGCAGAGATTTGGTTAGGACTTGACAACGGCCTTTATGCTGACGTCAGGTTGCAACTGCGATTGCCTGCGCCACAACGGAATAGATGGCATCAAGTGAAGAACTCATGGTCAGGTCGCCAAAGCGAAAATGTGTGATCATGGAACAGGCGGCATCTGCGCATAGGGAATTGTTACTGAAGTTGAATCGGTTCAACTCTTACATGTATATGCAATTCATGATCTTTTGGATCAGCGACTGATGCCGATTGTCGCAGGTGAGATGCAACTATATGCCATATCAGCGACTGATTTGTTCCGCGGAGTCGTGACTCAGATGCAAAGTGATTCCGGAAATGTCATTCACCACCTGTTCTATGCCCTTGCAAGGTCGATCTGACATCATCTGGAGGCCTTGAGCTGAGGGCAAGCTCAGTATACATGTAGAATGAAAATCGCCACCAGTACCTCACCTTTAATGCGTAAAAATGTTGACTGGTCAATTGCATCTTTTCTCCTCTCATGCCCCATAATGGCCTCGGTTATGCCTGCTTGATGGCTAACCAGGATATTAGCTGGGAAATGGACGTAATTAAGATAGTCACATTCATTACATAAAACCTGGCTAGAAAAGGTAAAGAACTGGTCTGAGTTGGACCTTTGGTGATGCTGGACATGATGCTATGGTGTGTTTATGTACAAGATGAGAAGGCTCGTTGGATACTGGTAAGATTTTTTATGATGGCGATTATGAGAACACCATACACTTCTAAGTATGTGCTCTTACGATCCCCATAGAACCCCATAAAATGTGAGGAATCTAATACCTGGGCACCATTTAGGTTGTAAGTGAGGAATTTTCCAAGTTACTTGAATATCCTGTTTTTTATGTGGGTTTTATTCAAACGTTTATTGGCGATGTTGGTGGTTGGTTGAGCTGTTGGCATGCCAATGAGAGAATGGATGTTGATGTTAAAAGCTGCTGCTCCACTTGGGAGTTTTCTCCTGCAAGTTGGCTCTCCATGGCCAATTCACCTACAGCTTATGCCAAGACCAGTGACACAAACAACTGCTCATAGTTGAGTTGCGCATAGAGAACCACTTGCACAAGGTGAACTCAAGTGGAGCAGCACCTTGAGGGTCGGTTGCAGATGGAAACTTCATGAAAAAGGACCCAGATCTGTCCGTATGTCAGGGGAGGGAGAGGGCCTGAAGAGATATGAGGCATGTTTTAAGTTTTTGTTTTATCACCTGCAATTTGAATTGACTTGTCCCATTAGACTATTTATCATTTTTTCCTGGTGATTTTTCATTGCTCTCTTCTCATTTTCATTTTGAATCTGTTTTTAACGATTCTTTTCCAAGCAGATAATAGACATCAGCAGGTGCTCTTGAAAATGTACCTGTTTATTATTCCCAAAGTTGATTATGTTATATTCCACTTATCGTTAATTACATGTTATGAAGGATGCTTCATGGTGTCAGTGGGCCAATTATACCAAAGATTGATGAAAAATACGTCCAGGGTGACACCAACCCAAGATGAAAGATGTATTTGACTTAGTTGATATCTGTAAGATAGAGTTTGTTTCTGGCCCTCATCAAATTCCCGGACGATCGTGCGAGTCTCATTGTGATGTTGGTGGTGAATGATCGAAATGGAGAGGATGTGTTAAATATATGCTCGTATTCAAGAAGACTAAGGTCCACTTTAAGCTTTCGTATTCTTTTGTATTCAATAGCTAAAGGTAAACCTTAGAGTTAAGTCTAGAATACTGCCCATTCTGTACTTTGAACTAGGCCTATCAGTTGCCTTTTTTGGTGGGCATGGTCTACGTTGAGGGTTGGTCAAAACTGGCAGTTACTTGGATATTTTCAACCATCTTCATAAAAGATAATCTGTCAATCACCAGTGATTCTGACCCTCGCTCCCTACATCACCGCACACAAACTGACGGAGGGAGCTAGGGCTAAGAACCGCTGATTACCTAAGTGCTCATCAGGTGTTGTTACAAGGGCTGGTGTTGAAGTCAACAGGAAATGCATGATCTCTCACTTCGTCTTGGCAGACCAAAACAACATTTCCAAATCTGCTGGTTGTCAACAAATTCCAAGATACATGCCATTCCTATCAAGTAATGTTTGGCTTTTCTCATGAGATAATATATCTTGTTACATACGGATCTTCATGATGCCTTGATTAGCGAGATATGGCCTTTACCTTTGGTTTGCTTACCTGAGGGGTTTGGTAAATAACAATGTTGTCATCTTTCTTGGCATTTTTTCAAAAATCTCTTAATGCTGACAGCAGATGAAAATGTATTCTCAGATGAGTAAAATAAGAATATTGAATTGAACACACTAGTGGTTCTGCAGACAGTATTGGACAAATAATTATACAGCAGGAGGAAACCAGAGTGCCCGCAGAAAATCTGCACTGTCAAAGAGTGTTGTCTTTATCACATGAAGAAAGAGCTGAACTTGGGATTGAACCCATAACCTCAGTGGTGACAGCCACTGCTGTTTCCACTACACAATAAAAGTGTGGTCATCTTGGTGTTCTCTAAGTTTGGTTCATGCCAACAAGCAAACTGTCAGAACAGTGATACTTTCTGAATAAGACTCGGGTACGATGATTTGGTTCGCTCATTTTCTTCCAGGTTAAACCAAGTGGATTTCATCATAATAGTTTTTTGGAAAAAAATAACCGATAACTCTCACTTATCTGATCTCGTTTTGATCTTTTCTTATTCCTTCTATTTCCAGGTCGTCCTCGCCAGCGTGCCGCACATGCAATGTGGCTTCTCAAGGGATCTTTTCATCCAATGGTGTGGCAATCCCAAGAACAGTATCATCTTGACCTGTCGAACGTCCCCTGGAACGCTGGCTAGACAGTTAATTGACAATCCGACGGAGAAGCACATCACCGTCGAGGTAGGTTACGGGACTTCGGGTACTCACTAAGTGGCTTCTTGCGTAATCAAACATTCGCTTCCCAGAAACTGCCACGATCATTTCCAATAATCAATTAGTGCAAAAGAGTAAGAACTGTTACCTTCGTGCTGTACCTGGTTAGTTTAGAAGATTTTTGGTCTCAAATTGTTCTTGATATTTATTAGGTAAAAAGGAGAGTTAGACTGGAGGGACTTGAACTAGAGGATTACCTCAAGAGAGAAAAAGAGAAAGAAGCAAAGGCTGCAGCTATCAAAGCTGAACAAGCAAAAAAGTAAGAGTTGTTTTGAATTCTCTTGATGCATCCTGATGTAATCAGTGGCTGCTTCCTAGTGTGAAGTGACATGTGAACGCTAAGAACCACTGATGCCCCAAGGATGAAGAAAGGAGAACACATGGGGTTGGAGCGATTGAAAGTCCTGTAAGGTGACCAGCTTGACTAACACTGAAGGACTGATGTACTCACAGCATTTGCTAGCTCTGTGGCTAAAGCGGCCCATACACGATCAATATTATTGCACAATATGGGGCCCAAAATAGGGGCGTGTGCTTCTGGCATGATGGGTAGAAGAAAGATTGGCAATAATATTGCTCACTTTGAGCCTCATATTGTGCAATAATATTGCACACGTGTATGGGGGCTTTACAAGTGGTCTTGGCTGATGTAAAGTCAAGTTATTGATATGCAGTTGAACCTCCGTATAAGGACAGCTCCTGGAAAATATGTAGAGTATATGCTTCTGAAGAACCTGTATTGGTCCTTGCCAATCCAGACCCGTACCGACGGAAATAAAGTCACTTCTGGTTTGCCCTTTCAGAGTAGTAGCTAAGTTGTCTCAGCTTGTGATCATTTAATCTGGTCCAATGATTAGACCAGATTAGAAAATGTTGCACTGAAATCTATGTGTAGGTGTCTAATTATTGTGGAGCTAATGAAGTCTTAAAATGTCTTTTCTAGAGAGAAGGAGGAATCTAGTGATGAGAGTGATATGGAGGTGGAGGAGGGGAGTGCGACCAAGCATGACCTTATGTCAAAAGGAGAGGTACGCCAAGTGAATTAACGGATCAAATTCTCAAGAAATCAGTCTCAGATTTGGTGCGCTAGCTGTTTAGTAGTGCCAGTTAGTCTCATCTTTGTGCCAACCATTGCTATTGGGCAGAATGCTTCCCACTGGTTGCCGTTGCAAGGTGGACTAGGGACTTTTTCGCCCACAAACTTAGAAACTGGGGTTGGAATCCTTTGCATCTATTACTGAGATAAAGATGCTCTTTGACTGACAGATTTCTATCTTTATATTCCAGGGTAAAACTCGGTCCAGTTTCTTCAAACACGCCAAGAAGACATATCCCATGTTCCCCTTCACCGAGGAGAGAATCAGATGGGATGACTACGGCGAGATAGTCAGGTAAGATTTTGTAGGAACCCTGCGGATGGTCAGGAATCACTGGTTATACTGCACTGTTGAGCTTTCATAATAGGATATGAAGTTCTTCAATCGATCTCTCCCCATTCCAAATCAAGCAAACCTGGTGATAATTTGTTACACTATTCCCATTATAGGACAGAGGACTATGCTATTCCAGACACAGCCCCGGTTGAGGAAGAAAAGAAACATGGGGTGAGTTTCAAAAACTGCTTGAAAACTTCTCTTTTTCTGTTGATTTGATATCAGCAGTCGTAATAGAGCGTTGCAGTTTGGAGCAGGAGGCTGCAGGTTCGATACCTCCACTTTGCATTCTCAACTGGTCTGAAAGGATCAAGTGAGTGCTGAATGAGCTGCTCCTTGAATTCCACGTGTCGTGACTTAATAATTATACATCTTTTGTTTGATATTCTTAGGAAACAGATAAACCAGAAGATCAGGCAATGGAAGGTAAGTTTATCTCCTTGTAATCTCAACTCACTCATCATCACTGTTGGCCATATTGAAAGTATTACAGTATTACCAGCATAGGAGTGCCAACTCCGGTCATTGGGTCTATAGGCCTATCCACCCATCAAAGTATACTGGGCAAAATTCAAGTAATGTTTCAAGAGCAATGGTCCTCTCTACCGCACAAAACCACTGGCATGAACAGGGTTGACCTGCGACATCTTGGTGACAGGACGGATGTTTCCACTACTCCCTTACAATGCAAATATTTGCCAAATATCAGACTTGCCATGGCATGTGCCTAGATAAGTGAATGAATGTGTTCAAGGCTCGTCTCATCTTGGATGCCTCTTGTGCTCTTCACTAAAACACACTAAGAGTTGCTTTTTGCAGTGTTTGTACTCATCACTAAAGCACACTTTTTGATAAGGCTTACTGAGCTAACTGAGCTATTAACCTGTGTTTCCAGACACCACCATCGTTCCGACCAAGACCATCTCAGCCACTCAGACGATCGACATCAATGCCAATGTGGTCTATATCGACTTTGAGGGCCGTTCTGATGGAGAATCAATACGAAAGATCTTAGGACAGATCAAGCCAAAGCAGTTGGTAAGGCGAGACTTTTTTTATACCTTGGTTAGCGTGCTTTTTTATCCAAGGACATCCATAGGCGGTCGGAAAAAAAATAAAAATAAAATTTTATTCTCAGCTTTCACAGAAACCTTCTCTAGGAGCAGCAGAGAGGAGGGAAAAATAAAAATAAAAGTTTATTTCAAAATAAAGTAACCTTGCCTCCAACTTATTACCCCAAATCATTGACATTGATTTGCCAGTATGCTTGTTTGGCATTGTGCAGGTTGTGTAGTATTCTGATGGAGGATGTTGTAATCCTCCCTAGCGTTCCTCAGCTTGCAGAAGTATTTGCCCTCTTCTGCACAGTTTTGCATCCACGGCCATGACGGCGGCGGGCGGGAAGAAAATAAAGAAAAAATTTTTTTTTTATTCCGATTTTCAGCGATTTCGAGTGCGGCGGGCACACTAAATGGCCGAAAATAAAATTTTATTTTTATTTTTTTTTCGGGAATTCACGGAGCGGCGGGCACGCTAACCAAGGTATAAAAAAAGTCTCGCCTAAGAGCAGTCATGTCAATTTCAAGTCGTCTAGTCAGAACTTAATACTTCTTAACATGTTGAGTGCTCTAGGTTTCAGGTGGCCGTTAGGATCGATCGGCCTCACAAAGTGAGAGTAAAGTTGATCAGTAACCTGAACATTTAACAACCGGTGACTGGATTTCAACCCTCTTGTCTTCTCTATTGACACACCAAAACTCTGGAACAAGCTGGCAACTTCTATGAGGAACTGGGAAACTCTGAACAGTTTCAAATGTCAATTGAAACAATTTCTTTCTTACGAAGCCTGTTGAACTCTGAAGCACTTTGAGTGGTCTCAATAGTTGGATACAGCGCTCTAGCAAAAGCAGGCGGTTGTCATGACCGAGGAAAGTGTTAACAGCCTTAAAACACAATAGCTGAGACGTACGTCTCTGCAGTTTGACAAAAGTAGTGGGCAGCAGTGATGTTGAGTAAACTGATGACCAATGATGATCATTTGCAACAAGTGCATTTACTGGTGTACACTGATAATTTGCACTGAGCTATTTGTCCTGCTGCATGGGCACAGATTGTTCTGGTCCACATTGTCAATATGGATTTATGCTGTAAAAGAGTTATTTATGAGAGATCTTCCAGAAAGTATCAATGGGGTATCTTTTTCAGATTCTGGTGCGAGGAAGTCCAGAATCTACAGATGCTCTTGCTGAATACTGTACAAGCACACAAGGCCTTGTCACGGGGTCAATCTTCAAACCAAACATTCATGATGTCATTGATGCAACAACCGAGGGATTCATTTACCAGGTTAGGATACCGAAGGGTTTATGTGTGTTGGTGTCTCTGATTTAATATTTCTGCCCTAATCTCTTATGTTCTGCTTTGATTTTGTCCTTATGCAGGCTCAAGCAGAGAAGTATCTGAATTGATTTGGAAAGAGCCAGTTCTACTCCTGCTTCATTCAATTCAAATCAACTGCACTTTCAAGTAGAGTGGAACCTCTCACTATCAACGATACCTCTGGGGCTGACCGGTGTTGTCCTTGTGTCCTGATTACAGAAGTCAAAATGAATAGGAATGAGCTGTTAGTTGTCCTTAGAGAGGTGTCCTCATAGCAGAGGAGTCCACTATCCACTACGAGAGGTCCACTATAGTTCCTCATTTCTTTTCAACAAACAGCTGGTAAAGCTGAACATTGTACATTGTATTTGTTTAAACTCTCTCCAGGTTTGTTTAAACTCTCTCCAGGTTAAGCTTAAAGATTCCTTGGTGAGTGCACTGCGAATGTACAAGGCCAAAGACGTGGAAGTGGCATGGATGGATGCAAAGATTGAAGTCAAGAAAGGCAAGACGGATACAGGTGCCATGTTTGAAAGAGAAGAGGGAGAGATTGATGATGACTTTGAAAGGTTGAAAAGGCTGAGGGGTAAGTCATTTTGTCATCCAGACACAATTGGTTGTCTTTGAAGATGTGCCATGGAGGCAATGGCTTGTTACTCGGCCTGTGTGTGTTTGGATTGGTTCGTAGCTGTGTACAGGCTTTCACCCATATGAAAGGTTTCTCTTGCATATTGGCTCTCTATGGGCAACTCCATAGAAAACTAAGGCAGTCATAGTCATGTACCAACAGTCTTCCATATGAAAGTTGGCTCTCTATGGGTAATTTGTCTGTACAAAACTATGGGTTGTCATTTGTGTCACTGGTCAAGGTATCAGCTGGAGGGTAGCCCATTGAAAGCCAATTCGTAGGAGAATCCTGAGACTCTTGTTTTACAACATGAAGTTTTCACACATTTGTCTGTTTGTCCTTCAGGTGAACAGGCTGAACCAGAGGAAGATGTGATCCCAGTCTTGGAACCAGTTGCTCAAAATGAGGTGAGTCTGTTTTATGAAATCTTCATCTGTGCAGGTCAGAAATCGTGGTGTCACAACCGTGGAGATATCTATCAGATCCCAGCCTTTCACAGTAATCTCTCATCTTAACATTCTTCATGAATCTTGCATTTCAGGTGGTAGGCCACACCCCAGTGTTCATCAACGAACCAAAGCTATCTGATCTGAAGACGGTCATGGTGCGGGCCGGTATCCAAGCAGAGTTTATCGCCGGTGTCCTTGTCTGTAACAATAGTGTGGCAGTCAAGAGGGTGAGTCTGATGCTGAACCAAACGGATTGCCTCTTATCACCTCCTTATAGGAGCCTTGATACATGTAGCTGAGTGGTTATCACGTACGCTTAGCTCAGCAAGCAGCAGGTCCCGGGTTCGCATCCAACCCGGGCCATATTGGATTAATCATCCGTGGCTCTTCAGTCCAACGCTTGGTGCCTTGTGCATGGTACCTTTGCAAGGGCAAGTAAAGACCCCATCCAAGTGAGGAACACAAATAGATGGCCTCTTCTGTACTTACCAGGGCCAATAATGAATGCTATGGCCTCAGCCCTGACAGAAAATCACATACAAATACAAGTACATGTACCTCCTTATTTGCAAAAGGGGGCTGCCAACTCGTACCTAAAACAATTCCTTGTGATGCCCACTATGTTCCAGTCATAACATTAGTCTTAATTTCTTTCCTATTTATTTTTAGAATGAAGCTGGGAGAATTCAACTGGAAGGTTGCCTTGGCCACGATTATTTTAAAGTGAGAGAGCTGCTTTATGAGCAGTACGCCATTGTCTGAAAAGGATCCTGTTTGAAACAATAAACTGCATTTACTGTTCGAAATAAGAGATGTGTTGGTCATTTTCAAGCTCTCATGTTCAGTTATCTCATGTCTTTGCCTCGATGAAAGCTGAAGAGATGGTGAATTGTGAAGACGATTCCTGGTCCCCAACAGCGTTGGTGATCAAGGGCAAAGTGGTTTTTACTAGACCTACGATATAAACCAGAGTATGTTTGTGTAACAGTCTCGTGTGGACATATTTTTTATCTGAAATTTGTGGTAAGGAGTTGTTGGTGCCTACCGGTATTTGCCGAGAGAAAAGGGAATGGCAGATGGAGATGAGATTATTTTGTCTTGTGCCGATCCCCTCCAATTGTCCAAAGGCGTGTGGAACACTTGGTCGACATGTGGGGTCACTGTGATGCTGCAATCATGTTGATAACGAAAACCTAAGAATGAAATTTCTTCTTGTCATTGATACTACCACCTGTTGTAAGAGAATGTGACATCAAGATCTGTTTTATTCGGAATAAAGTGTTGTGTACGAATCTCTTGTCAGTGTCCGTTTCCTCTTTGTGTCTATTTCCTGTTGCCCGTGTCTGTTGTTGTCTTGCCATCAATGCCACTGAATGGGCCTACATGTAAGGCATGATAAACCAGAGGAAAAGTTGAACATAACTTTGCAAAATACACATTTATTCAGTAAATTCCTTCAGCGATTTAAACATTACATGTGTACAAGATTGACAGCAGTTGACTCTGTATCCCTGGTGGTAGACTGCTTACTCTGTTCACAAGTGCTAACAAAGGGCATCATTTGGATGTTCATTCAGCAGAACTGTTCGGATAACAACAAACACTCGAGATAAATCTGAAGCAGTTTATGGTGTCAGCAGCAAAGAGTACGTCATCAGTCACTCCACAGATATAATCACTGTGGATTGTCATTTTCCAGTCTGTCATCATAAAATAAGAACATAAGAATCTATGTTTAACAGAGTTCTAACAGTGGTGGAAGACTGCGCAAAGACGGACAACAATCCAACTCTGAGGACGGAATTGAAATGACAGAAAATGTCAGGACGGAATGATCTGATTACAGAAAAAACACGTAAATGGAAGTACAAACTTCAGGACAGAATTACTGACGATCATATCAGACCCACAGATCACGCATTTCGAACTTTGGAACAGTGTAATCTGCTGGCTTTTTCAGGTGGAGTCCCATTCACATTGACTTGACATGCCTCAAAGTACCGGTACAGGACACTGGGCTCTTTCCTCTGATTTATAGCAAAGGAAAGGCTTAGCAAGTGGAAGTACTTCAATGACGACATGTTTACACTCATTAACTGCATTAAGCTTTATTTTTTCCATTTTGCTCATTCATTTGCTCTCTTGCCCTGTCTTGATTCTTCGCCAAGATCTGGTTGATGCAGTACTCAGATTCCTGGCCACACTCAGTCAGACGGAGATCCATGACGACAATCGTTGTGTTGTCTTCCATACTCTCTTGCAGCTGCTTGCCTCCATCCTGAAAACAGATACAAGTTATCAATAATTTGAATTGTAATTAAATTACACTGAGAGTTGTACTAACAGTAGATTATTTACAGAGTCCATTTATTGCTAACATGTAAATTTGAACTTACCGGCCCAGGTCTATTACACGAGAGGTCAACTGACGTGATCGTGGAGTTCTGAGTGATGACTTGGGAAAGGATTGCAGCAGTCGGCTCCGTCATATCATTGCTACCAAGATTGATCTCGCTCAACGTAGAGTTCTTCATGAGGGCTCGGCAGATGGCTTGTCCGCCCTCGTCTCCTAAACGATTCAGCCGCAAGTTCAGGGTCTCCAGTGTGGTATTCTTCGTCAAGGCATGAGCTATGGCCATCGCTCCAGCAGCATGGATTTGATTATCACAGACATTAAGTTTCACTAATTTACTATGATTGTTCAAAAACTTTCCGATAGCGCGAGCACCTCGATCGCCGATGGCGTTATGTGAAAGATCGAGCTCCTCCAGGCTGGGGTGGTCAAGGATGTGACTGATGAGAACTCGGACTTTGTCATCATCAACTTTGCTCCGATGAAGCTGAAACACTTTCAGGTGTTTGCAGCCAGCGATACATTTAGCTAGAAGCAAACAGTCCCGAGCTGTGAACTGAAACAAATTCCACTCAAAGTTCATACCACAGTCCTTAACGCCGTACGTGACTCTGAACTCAACAAGATTTGGTAAAGCCTGCAAAACTGGTGCAAAGTCAAAGTGATCCGTCTCTGGGCCATCCCCAGCATCGCTACCAGCATCGGATGTGTCATCATCCAGCCCCTTGACATCCTTCACGGGAGGCAGCAATTGCTTGATATTCAACCTCTGCACGTAATTAGCTGAGAGAGGTAACACTTCATTCAATTCCATGTCAGTGGTTTGCTCTGGTACAAAGTGTTCAATGATATTTTCAAGGTTTCTCTCAAAGTACATCCGTTTCCAACTGTCGCCATACGCCGACACATCACAGATTTCCCAGCGTGCTTTGCAGCACCTCTTCCAGTATCCTTCATCTTGAACCAGATTTGCACTGACTTTCAGTGGCAAACTTGTGGCGATTCTCTCCAGAACTTTGGATTTGTGTTTTAGAAGGAGTTCATTCAAAATCTTGGAGTTGACTGAAATAAGATGAAAAGAACTTTAAGCCAAACTGCTATTTCAACTTCAGACAACAACCAAGTAATAATTCGAGCCGTAAACTTCTTTTCGGGGTATAATTCGGGATTTATTATTCACAACACGTGCGATACACCGGTCTTCGTATCAACGTCGTCTCCCCGCGGCCGACAGTGCGGACCGCGTCACTAGCAACGGGCCTTGACAACCCAGGGGGGGAAGCCTGTGACGTCACTGGCCCAGACCATCACAAATGGCATGAACCAACAGGTCTGACCCAACTCTACTTACATTCGAAATTGCCCACAATATGCTTGATGCACAGCTCTGACAGCAGAGGAACAGTGGCAAGGGACCATTCTGGATCTTCAGCGATAATTCGCCGCATGTTCCGCATATCAATGATGGGGTCATTTTCTGTGACTGACGGGGCTGGAGAGGGTGCAGCAGACTTCGTTTTTGTTGTGCTTGCAGAACTCTTGGCACTTTTCCCCGACTTTGCAGATCCTGCTCTTGATCCTCCAGGACTTTTCCCACTCTTTCCACTCTTTACGCTCTGTTTGTCATCATCAGCTTTCTGAGACTTTTCACTTTTCTGACTGCTAGCAGTCAGTGGCGGTTCTACGTCAGGCATGGCTCAATCTGGAAAAGTGGAAGTAAATTGCTGTAAAAAAAGTGTTATGTTAGCTAATGCTAATTAATAACTTAACTTTAGACCACACAGCGCGGCACAGCTGCATGAACATGATGATCTGCCAAGCGTAGATCATGATCAGACGTCAGATCAAGTCAAGATGAAGATGATTAGATTTGGAATAACAATGCAAATCATGAAATGCATGGCAATCTACAACAATGGGCACGGGCATGGGATGTTGTCTTCTGTGGATGCAACATGCATTGCCATTGATGCAAGCTTGATTGATGAAAATCAGTAGACATGAGATGAGCATTAATTTATTAAATTTCGCTTTTTTACCACCGTCAAAATTTCTTATGCGATCTACATTAAAGAATACAACTTAATGCGTCATTGCATGTACAGTAAACGCTTGGTTTTTCGATGAAAACCTTAGAAATCCGTTCTTTTTTCGAGTGTTCACACAATCCATGCAATCCTTTGATCACTTGTGTTGATGTTGCCAAGGAAGTCAATTTGCGCATGCGTAGTTCAATGACACTTCGGTTTGCCAACTTCCGCGATTCGCAATTTTTACCCAACCGTACCGGAAGTACTCGTGGGGACGAGGTCGGGAAATGGTACTTCGATGGATCCTGGTTCATGAATTTTTGCACGTGTTACAGATTTCGTATACCTGGCAGGATATGAGGTTTTGTTCCTTAGGCAAGCACATTTGTGACCACACAGTAGTGAGCGTTTCATCACACGGTTTTCTCGGGCAAATCTGTGCACTATGTCGGTTAGGCAAAACCTCGGACGATGTTGTTAGGGCGGCCTTTTCAAGAAGATGACATCTCTGTCAGAGACTCGAGAACCACCTTCCTGGAGAACGCAGACCTCACGTTCCGGGAAATCTCACGCACAGGGAACTCACGATCAGGGAAGAATCCAGGCGGTGTTAGTACAACAGTAACATAATTATAAGATTATACTGTAGATGGCGTTTGGGGAGGTTATGAATACCTTTATAGTCTGTTTCATTTTGTATCTCCGTTGGATGGTGTTGGGTGTTGGGTGGGCTTGAATGTAATGGAGATGGCACTTGGAATGGTGGCTTCACCGAATTTCTGTCACGAATCGGTAAATCCATAGAAGCGGGGAGATTATTTGGGAGTTCAGTGTGCCTATGTCGGCGCCCACTGATTTGATCGTGCGTAAGATGCCGATGGTCTTGCGTCGAAGTATGAACTAGGCTTCTTATGTGTAACACGGGACAGAGTATTTTAGGCCTGCTTTTAGGCCCCTACGGTAGTTGCCAATCTTCCCACATGTTGCATTCGAGGCCTTACCTTGCGGCGATGTCACCCCGGCCGCATAAAGGCCTCAGGCTTAGATTCGTAGACCTACTCCTTGGACCTACTCGATGCTGTTCATATTGCAGTAGGCCTAGTGTTCAACTGAATCTTTTCATTTGATCAACTAAAACCTTTCCTCCCGTTTCGAATATTTGTTCCTTGTTCTTCATGTGATTGGTCAGACCCTTTGTGGTAGAATGTACCGGTACACATTGATTTGAAAAGTTGACACCTTATGATAGGTGAAATCATGTTCTTACATAAAATCTCACGCACAGGGAAGTACCAATTGGTAAAGAATATCACATTGATTTGAAACGTTTACACCTTATGATAGGTGAAATCATGTTCTTACATAAAATCTCACGCACAGGGAAGTACCAATTGGTAAAGGATATCACATTGATTTGAAAAGTTGACACCTTATAACAGGTGAAACAATGTTCTTACATAAAATCTCACGCACAGGGAAGTACCAATTGGTAAAGGATATCACATTGATTTGAAAATTGACACCTTGATAGGTGAAATCATGTTCTTACATAAAATCTCACGCACAGGGAAGTACCAATTGGTAAAGTGTAGGACATCACATTGATTTGAAAAGTTGACAGCTTATGATAGGCGAAATCATGTTCTTACATAAAATCTCACGCAGAGGGAAGTAGCCTACCAATTGGTAAAAGACATCACATTGATTTGAAAAGTTTACATCTAATAATAGGTGAAATCATGTTCTTACATAAAATCTCATGCACAGGGAAGTACCAGTTGGTAAAGTGTAGGACATCACATTGATTTGAAAAGTTGACACCTTATGATAGGTGAAATCATGTTCTTACATAAAATCTCACGCACAGGGAAGTACCAATTGGTAAGTGTATGACATAACATTGATTTGAAAAGTTGACACCTTATGATAGGTGAAATCATGTTCTTACATAAAATCTCACGCACAGGGAAGTAGCCCCTCCAATTGGTATATTGGTAAAGGACATCACATTGATTAGAAAAGTTTACACCTTATAATAGGTGAAATCATGTTCTTACATAAAATATCACGCACAGGGAAGTACCAATTGGTAAAGTGTAGGACGTCACGTTGATTTGAAAAGTTGACACCTTATAATAGGTGAAATCATGTTCTTACATAAAATCTCACGCACAGGGAAGTACCAATTGGTAAAGTGTAGGACATCACATTGATTTGAAAAGTTGACAGCTTATGATAGGTGAAATCATGTTCTTACATAAAATCTCACGCACAGGGAAGTAGCCTACCAATTGGTAAAAGACATCACATTGATTTGAAAAGTTTACACCTTATAATAGGTGAAATCATGTTCTTACATAAAATCTCACGCACAGGGAAGTACCAATTGGTAAAGTGTAGGGCATCACATTGATTTGAAAAGTTGACACCTGATAGGTGAAATCATGTTCTTACATAAAATCTCACGCACAGGGAAGTAGGCCTACTAATTACTGTACAATGTATAGGGTTTCACATACTGAAATCCTGTAACGTTCATTCTGTTCTCACAGAAATCTCAAGACGGTGTCAACATCTATTCTTAATTGTGATGTTCTACCCTAAAGGATCGTAATTCTGTTCTCACGGAAAGCTCACGCACAGGGAAATAGGCTACCAACTGCTAAGTTTAGGGCATCACATTTGAAAAGTTGACACCTTATTATAGGTGAAATCATATTCTTACACAAAATCTCACTCGCAGGGAAGTACCAATTGCTATGTACAATGTACAGAGCATACATTTAAAAAGTTGGCACCTTACGATTGCTATATACATGTACGTGAATAGCACTTGAGAAGTTGACACTTCAGTTAAGGGAGTACTAAGCGACCCTAATTCTGTTCAGATCACGGACAGGGAAGTATCAATGTGATGTCCTTTACCAATTGGTACTTCCCTGTGCGTGTGAGATTTTATGTAAGAACATGATTTCACCTATCATAAGGTGTCAACTTTTCAAATCAATGTGATGTCCTACACTTACCAATTGGTACTTCAGGGTTCTGCCGGTGCTGGTCGGCGCCGGACGGCCCCGTCCAGGACGGAGAAATGCCGACCAGCACTCAGCCTAAAAGGAGTATTTTCCGACCAGCACGATTTTTAAAAATAAATGATCAGTAAAATGTGTAGAACTTCAATAAAATCTTCATAAGAGAAGGTAATCTGTTCGTATATCGTGCCAATCTTCATCCCCGGTCTACTGCTACCTGTCTGAATGAAACATGCACGCTTCCGGCAGCCCATGACGTCATCCTGGTGTGGTCACCATCATCATAATTTATGCAGATTAAGCGAGTGATCCGACGAACTAATGCAATGAAGTGTGCCACGAGCTGAGATGCCACCACACACACTTCCGAATTTCCTTTCTGTTCCCATTCTGGGATTCACAAATGTGCTTCCCCGACGGGGCTTTCAGACACACTCTGACCAACGACAAACAACGGCAGGCTGCTTTTGCAGTCGACATGATGGAATGGAACGGGGTCATTTGACGCCAAATGAGGATGTTTTTATCGACAAAGAAGCTCATTATTTCGACTCTCAGGTGCCAGGAAATCGCATTTCAGCAAGTCTAGATTTCAAATTTTTCTGGGGGACCGCCCCCAGACCCCCCCGTCCCGCCCGGAACTCAGTCAGTCCTGGGCAGAACCCTGGTACTTCCCTGTGCGTGAGATTTTATGTAAGAACATGATTTCGCCTATCATAAGGTGTCAACTTTTCAAATCAATGTGATGTCCTACACTTTTACCAATTGGTACTTCCCTGTGTGTGAGATTTTATGTACATGATTTCACCTATCATAAGGTGTCAACTTTTCAAATCAATGTGATATCCTTTACCAATTGGTACTTCCCTGAGATTTTATGTAAGAAACATGGTTTTGCCTATGATAAGGTGTCAACTTTTCAAATGTGATGCCCTACACTTACCAATAGGTAGCCTACTTCCATGTGCGTGAGATTTCAAATGTGATGCTCTATACATATTGATCATAATTGGTACCGGTACTTCCCTGTGCGTGAGATTTTATGTCAGAACATGATTTTGCCTATGATGAGGTGTCAACAGGGTACTTCCCTGTGCGTGAGATTTCAAATATGCTCTACATTGAACATACATGTTACAATTGGTACTTCCCTGTGCATGAGACTTTATGTAAGAATATGATTTTGCCTATGATAAGTTGTCAACTTTTCAAATGTGATGCCCACTTACCAATAGGTAGCCTACTTAGTGTGCGTGAGATTTCAATTTATGTGATGCNGTGTCAACTTTTCAAATGTGATGCCCAACACTTACCAATAGGTAGCCTACTTCCCTGTTCGTGAGATTTCAAATGTGATGCTCTATACATTGAACATAAATACTTCCCTGTGCGTGAGATTTTTTTTTTGCCTATGATAAGGTGTCAACTTTTCAAATGTGATGCCCTACACTTACCAATAGTTAGCGTACTTCCCTGTGCGTGAGATTTCATATGTGATGCTCTATACATATTGATCATAATTGGTACCGGTACTTCCCTGTGCGTGAGATTTTATGTAAGAACATGATTTTGCCTATGATGAGGTGTCAACTTTTCAAATGTGATGTCCTACACTTACCAATTCATGGTACTTCCCTGTGCGTGAGATTTCTGTGAGAATGGAATTACGATCCTTTAGGGTAGAACATCACAATTAAGATGTTGACACCGTCTTCATGTTGGACAAATAACATAAATATAGGCCCTACCACCGTGATTCTCTTTCTGAAATTAGGCCTATTCTTTTGCACAGGGAAGCACCAGTTGTTAACTGTAGACCTTCCATCTCACGCACAGGGAACGTGGTTGCCATTGCTTAGTAAATCTTTTCATGTTCTGCACTTAGCAATAGTACATTGTTTCCCTATGCGTGAGATTTCTGTGTGAATATATGTAGAAGCACAAAGGGTGTGGTTATGGGGGGAACTGGATTTCGTCCAACAAGAAAATCATATAAATCTGGTAAATCTTGGTTTGTTTCAATAGACAAATAAAAGTTTTCTCACTGTTACTATGCCAGCGGCAAGTATCAGTGGAATAGGCCCTGCAATGTACCGGTACCCATGATGAACGGGCTGCCTGAGGGCAAGCCCGTTGTACGCTACCGTCCAATAAATTTCAAAACGCTAAAAATTATAGAATAGGCCTAAGAGATTGTTGTTGTAAGTGTATAAATTCAAGGGCATAATTTGGTAATTTGGAACAAAGTACCGCCAAGGATGAGAAAAAACACCTGGATGTTCAAAAGCCGTCTGTCTCAAAAAAATGTCCCCATTTTGACACTGCCTAATAGGCCTTTCTAAAAATTGAGGAAACGTCAGGTTGGAGGTACGAAACATGATAACACTACAAAGACGGATTAAATACGTGCAACAATGCGGTGTAGAAAAAGGCACAAAAGAAAAAGAAAGGCACAAAAGTCGACACACACAATGATATAATAGGCCAGAATTTTGCAAATTTTCGACCCCAGGCTGGGTCTTCCTTAGGCACTTAGGCCCCTATCTGTATGAAACTCCAGAAAAGAACATAGAGGGTTAACATAACACCATAAAGAAAAATTGAGTAGGCCTATGACAAAAAGCTTCAACATCATAGCCAACATGTAATACGTTGAAAGTGGGGACATTTTTTGAGGCAACCTGTACATATTTATGGCTATGTAGCTACGTAGTAAATTTCAAAACAGAGTGTAGCCTAATAATAACACTCTAGTGACCCTATCTTTCTGACCGGAGTACAGATCTAATGCGTCATTGATCCCCTCCACCTGGATTACTTCCTCAGCTGTGAGTTCCCTACACGTGAGATTTCCCGGAACGTGAGGAATTTGTTCTGCAGGAAGGTTGTATTCCCCTAGCTAGAGGCCAAGAATGGGCAGGGCGGTCCAAGCTGGGTTTGGGGCAGGCACACTTGGGGCAAAAGAAGGGCACTTTTACCCGATACCGCGGGTCGCGCACTTGACATTCTGGGCTTTTTGTTTCTTCCTAAGGCTAATGAGTCGGAGGAAGATTTACTCAAGTTTCAAGAGGAATTCTTAGCGAGTCAAATCAATCCAGCTGCCTTGGCTGTAAACGTGGCAGAAGCCAAAAGAAAGCATGAGCTGCCCCGTGATGTTGTTTCTCTTGATGGTATGTGCCGATCTTATTTGAGAATTGTATAGGCCTGTTCTGCACTCAAGTCATACTACTGGTAGGCCTACAGGTTGGTTGTTCTTGGCCTACACACCAACTTGGGGCCATACATGTACTTGCCGTTTAAACTATTACATGTCCAGTAAAATATGGTTGCTTGGTCGCTAAATTGCCTGTGTTGATTTTTTTTCAGAAAAACCTGGAACAGTTGCTCCACCTCCAGTGAAGAAGTCGAAGTTTCAGCAACAACAGCAAAAGGAAAAAGCAGTCCAATTTGAAGATGATGACCCTGAGGAAAGATTGGAAAGTAAGTAATACTCTGTGGTAACTCAGGTCACTGTAAGATGCTCTCGGATTTGCATGTCAAACCCTTCTCTGCTATCTATTCGAATTTCCTCACATTTCTAACTTTTGTCTTACAGAACATGACCAGCACATCACAAAGATTCTCTCGGAGATTGTGGTATGTTGTGTCTGTGTTTCATTGTGCTTGACTTTTCTAAAATTCGAGACCTTTGTTGAGAATGTGCAAATGTAAATTATTCTGTCTTATATTTCAGGAACGGGACAATAGGGGTGTGGTTATTCAGCAGCCAAGGCAATGTTCTGGGTCGCGAGGTTTTCCGTCGGTTTTTCACCTAAAAGGACAGTCTCAGGTATTTTTGATTGATGCAGACATAGTGTGATGGAGAGAGCAATCTTCTTTGACAGACAGGTTTTCAATGGGGGCTCTAGTTTACTCCTACATGACAGATGATCGCCTACAGAGTAGGTGATGGGATATTTGGAGCTCAAAATTCTGTTGCTCCATTCTTTGCAGAGTAGCACTGGACCTGCCAAGAAGAAGAAAAGTTTGTTTGCTCAGCAACTTGCCAAGATGTCACCAAAAGATCTCGGTGTGAGCTCGCTACCTTCTGTGCAAAAGGATGATGCAGAAATTATGGAGACAGGTAAGGAATACATGCAGCATATTGCAGAAAGGTTTTGTCTTATGTTTAGTTCATATGCCTTTGTATACATGTATTTGTGTTTTGTTTTCCTTGTCAGTAATGCTATTAAGATGACAACTAGACTCGTTGAACAGGTCAGTTTGCAATGTTTTCTTTCTACACAGATTCACCCAATATTGTGAGTGACAGTGGCCAAGCTTCTGGCCAAAGTTTGGACGAAACAGCCAAAAGAATCCATGAAGAAAACACTGCCAAACTTAGTCAGATGACTGAAGATGAGATCGTGGAGGAACAAAAGAAATTATTAGAAATGTTAGGTAGGAGTTCAGCCATCTTTATGTTAACAAGCTTTAGTGATGTAGAGATGATCTTGGAGTGCTACACTGCCAATCTGTAAACAGAGGCAAGTATGAACTAGGATTTATGAGGAGCACTCGGGTAGTGCTTTAAATACATTTGACTGACTCAGATTTCTGATGAAATGTTTTGCATACCTCTTGGCATTTATCAGTTATTCTTCATTTCTGTCTTGTTTTAGATCCAAAAATGGTTGAATTTCTAAAATCAAGAAAAAAGGGCCCTCCAGTTTCCAGTACTGAGCGAGATGTTTCAACAAAGAGTGTGAAGAAACCAGATGATGAAATCATTTCAAAAGAATCACCAAAAGTTCCTTTGGCCGATCTCCCAATAAAACCCAAGAAAAATTGGATGAATATGAACAAGATTGAGTATGACAAGTTAGAATGGATGAAAGAGTTACCAAAACCATCAGCTGACTCGGAGAAAGGTCACCAAGCCAGGTGAGTGGCCAATTACTGCTACACTGTACTTTTACAGGATTTAATTTCAACATGGTGCTCAAGGATACCGATTGTTCACCTGAACGATGGAACAGAATTGTGTGAGAAAACAGCTGGATTGATTTGCCCAAAGTTCTTTTTGCAAATATTGCTGCAGTGTACTTCTACCCTCCTGATATAGTTTCATTTTGTCCCTTTTCTAGATTTGACTTTGAGGGTCAGGCCATTGCCGCAAATGCTGACCTCCCAACGCACCTTGGTCTTCACCACCATGGAGATGAACCAGAGAGAGCTGGCTATACTTTAGAGGAGATCTTCACCCTATGTCGCAGTACTGTCCTGCAGCAGAGAGTCCTTGCACTGCAGATCCTGACCAAAATACTCAGAAGTGTAAGTCAAAGTTAAAAATGTGCTACTGTGAGTAGCTGCAATACAGAAGGATTTGGTTGACAAGCTTCTTTAATCTGTTGTGAGACTTGTGGTAACCTGTTCTGTGCATTTATGGGTTTTCCTCAGGATAGCGAATGTGTTGTTCGCTGGTTACCGGTAAGTGCATTTCAAGGAAAACATGACTTCAAATCTTAAGGAGATGTGCTACCGTAAAGTCTGTTTGCCCCTAGTTTTGTGGAATGTTCATGACGGATGATGATAATTTTTCAGGCCAAGGCTGGTAAATTCATTCAGTGCTTAATGAAGCCGTTGATTCCAACTCTGCTGGACTCTGGACTTGTGTTCCTCCTGCGATGGGCCTTGGACGACAGTCTGGATCCTGTTCAACATGCAGCAGTCCATGCCATGCATGCACTTGTGTTTGACTCCAATGACCAGGTAGGAAGATAGCCCTAGTGTGTGTGGCAGCTATAAGTATTTTTAGACGTCAATTTGAGAGGGAGACATGTGGTACAGTTTGCAAACAGGGTCCACAAGAGAGGTCACCTATAAAGGGTTGTCACTGTTATTTCAGGCTGGACTAGACAGTGTGTTCAGTTGGCACTGTGGACATGAAACAGCCATGTTCTCTCCGATGGTTGAGGAGGATGTTTCAGAAGTTGAAGAAGAAAAAATGCCGAAGTCTGATGTCGACATTGTCAAAGAGGACTTGATCAAGGTACTTCAGGGTTTCAAACTAAGAATTTGTACTCACAGTCAAAGAAAACCTCCATTGTTACTGTCAATTTAAAGCTGTTGTCAAGTGCTCTCAGGCATTTTGTATGAATGTCGTCTTAACTCTCTGTCGGGCTCTTAAAACAGTGGTTAACAACTGGCCAAAATCCATGAGAGTACAAGGGCCATAGCGGTATGTAAAGAAGGGGTATTGATCTATTTTCAGGGTTTGTACCGGATGAGTTTGCTGGAGAGATTGCGGTATATTCTTGAGGTGTGTAAACCACCAGCAGATGTTGTGGTTGATGCTTTGGAAATCATCTTGAGGATTGGACAACATTCTCCTGAGGCTGCATATCAGGTAAGCTCTTCTTACTGCTCTCTCTTTGGCTCTTGGTGAGTTTGACTGGCAGTCATCTTGGATCGTTGCTACGAAGGTTCTGGCCATTCAGACACGTTCTTGTTAGAGCAGATTTAGGATAACTTTGAAAAGCATTCAGTCCTTGTAGTCAATACTTGTATTCAGCATGTGCCTCTTTGAGTTAACTTGTAGTACCTGTACGGAAATAGACTCTATCACTCCAAAAGAGCGCAGCACCTGACGGTGTCAGCGTCACGACGTCCTGCACATCATTTCTGAATGCATGACGTGACTCGAAAAAAAATCCAGTTGTTTCAGCGATCATGACGTCGTGAAACAATTTGATTTTTTTTCGTCTCACCTCAAGACATCATGAAATGACGTACGGGACATCATGATGCTGACCCCGTCAGGTGCTGCGCCCTTTTGGAGTGATATCGTCTATTAGAATCATAACCAAGTCTTGAAGGACCTAAAAGTTACATGAATTCCTCGTATTTGTAGGTGTACCAGTGCCCTCGATTGCTTGAAGTAATCACCAAAGAGTTTCTGCCAAACATGTGGGAGCCAGTGGGTAAGTAAATTCAGACCCATGTTCCCTCCACAGTAAGGTTTCTGTTGTGTTTGTCTTTTGAGTTTCACTTTTAAACATGAACCCTTGAAACTCCTCTCGCTCAAGCTCATAAAATTTGTCCCACTGAGGTCACACTGTGGTTAATCCTGTCGACTACATCACATCCTCTGCTCAGAATGTCTAAAAGTGAAAAATTCTACTTCTGACTGTGCTCACTTTGCCCACACCGCCTTTCATTCCAGATTCACCACAGATTACACAAGCGTATGGCCACCCTTTATCAACTGCTATGAAGCTGATGAGAGCCGTTTGTCAATCTGGCAGGCATATGGCTGCATTTCTGGTACGTTATCGCCAGTATTTTCCTGCAATCTGTGTGTTCGGGCTGATCATTTTAGTGGCCAAGCTGTAAAGTCTCAATGGTCACACCCATGCCATATCCTTTTCAGGTTGCTAAGTATGGATTGATGGAATGCATTACACGATATATCGCTGTCCAACCAAAGTAAGTATGGATTTTCCTCTACATTAGTCTTCATGGTGTTCATCTGTAATTGCATGATCTGAAAATGTGCAGTTTTGTTTGAGTGTTGACGGAGACAACATCATGAAAATGGGTGTTGGGAGAACTAGAGTAGGTGAATGGGAACTCTCATGAACAAGGCTATTGTTCACCAAATATGTTTGACTTTTTCAGGGATCTCGGTCTACCACTTCAAGAAGCGTACAAGTTAAGCACAGAGTGCTTTCGTACATGGAGTGTGTGCATGGATTATGGCTTGGGCACTGACAGGTTTAACGAGTTGTATCCATTGTTGATGAAGACTCTGATGCAGGTGGGATTTGTCAGAAAACTCATTATTTGATCTTAGACTGTGAACTGCCAACTGTGGATAGCAAGCCTTTGATACTGAAATGTGCATGCAACAGGTTTCATCAGAAAAATTGGCCCAGAAGGTTTCCTCAGTTCTCAGAGATGTAGAGGATTCAATCTTAACATTTGATGTCCTTTTCTTCTCATTATGACCCAAGCGTTCTTAATTCTTCTGCCATTTGACCTGAATTTATGTTTAAGGAATTGAACCCGAGGCGGAGGACCTCTGTTGAGTATCCCAAACACTCGAGGGTGGAGCTAAAACGCAGTCCAAACCCGAGGCGCTTCGCCGAGGGTTTGGACGAGTTTTACGCTCCACCCTCGAGTGTTTGGGATACTCAACAGAGGTCCTCCGCCGAGGGTTCAATTTCTATTCTAAAATACCTCAAACTAAACATAGTATACATAGGTTCAGTGCAGTTTGATTGCAATAAATAGGCCTAAGATATCAGGGAGGACGCTCCGTCGATGACGCGACATCAGTGAATCACGCACTGTGTGTACAACCCTGTACATCGTGCCTACATCGTGTACATCTGTGTGCAGCCCTAGCAGCAAGCTGCAGGAGTCGAAATGAGGTCGCAGGGCGCTTTCTTCAACAGATTATCCGCAGGAAATGTACCTAATGGTACAAAACCTCGTTGGGATAGGTCACTGAGTATCCACCTGGCCGACATTCGCTGCACTACCTCGCTGAATGCTCGAAGCGAGAAATGTTGGACGCACGCCATTACACTGAGCGGGTCTTGGTTGTGTCACCCAGACCCGCTGCATTCAGAATGAGGCTAATGCATTATCCATTTGAAACATACGCACGAGATACCAAGGTATTTTAGAATAACTTTTATGAGACTTCTTTATCACTTTGCAGGTACATATGAACACACTACAAGCTGACTGTGATCCATTGGAGGTGTCCAGAGCCGTGGCTCTGATTGGATTCCTTGAGTCCACCATGCTGACTGCAGCCTCAGGCACTCAGCTCTCACAGAGTATTGCTAGGTGAGACAATGTTTTGAAATGTTTCTGACAAAGTGGACATAATGAACTGGGTTCTTCATTGTGTAGAATATCCTTGAAATGGAAGCGTGTGATGTTTTATTGATTTGAAATTCTTGGCCTAAGTATCTGAACTATAATTGACAGAATGATGAAGAACTTTTGGGAAAAACCTAATTAAGAACATGTCGACTTAGTGTAAAGTTTGCTTCATTTCAGTCATCCTGATAGGGAAAATCCCGCACCCCCTGCTGTCAAGTGGAATGACATCATGGGCATGTTGCAGCCAATAGAAATCTGTGCCAACAAACACATGCAACAGTTCATTGAAGAATATGAAAAAAAGGTGAGCGCTTACCGTCTTGAGATTTCCTTCTTGCGGCAGAATTTAGGTCATTCTCTCTGACTCTTCTTCTCCTGGCCTTGTTCCTTCTGTCATTCATGATTTGCTTTTCTTCTCCCTGTGTCTTGTACCCTCAGTCGTTCACAATTTGCTTTTCCTTTTCAGAGACACCAACAAGACGTTCTGTCCGCCTGTCTTCATTTCATGGCATCTTATTATTCAAAGTGTCAACAACAGGTAGGAATATTACTCTGTCCTTGCTTTCATGCAGAATGGCAAAAATTAACATGAGTGGCATTGTGATTTTGGTTTGATGGCAGTTCATCAAAATTCTACTGAAAGGTTTCAAGATAGACTGGGGTTAAAGTGTTAAGCCGGATGACACCTCTACCGTAGTTGACATTAGACTACAAACCCAAACTATGACTTCCACCTTCTCCGTTCCAGCCAGGTTACAATGCAGTAGAATGTTGTACCTACATGGAGTTGATGTCAAATAGCTTGCTGCTGCCACTGATGAAGTCGACACCTTTCCGAATGGTCATGACAGCATTGAGGTAAGTTTTAGCAAAAACTCAGGTGTCTTAATACAAATTAGCAACTTGAAAACATACTGATTGGTGATGGTCAGCTGGTGACTAAGGCCTGAACAGTTTGATGGAGTTACTAGATATGCCATGCCGAGGGCTGAAAGTATCACTAAATGGCTACTCCTGGCATCAACAAATCATCTGTTTATTTTGAGTCTTTTTATTCCAGAAAGCATTCCAATTATCTGAGTGAAGAGACAACCCTAAAAGAAACCCCACCAAGTCTGCCTGGCATAGGTTCCACTGTCCAATCCGTCGACCCTGATCTCATAGCATCAGGGAGCCGGTGTCAATGCCCTGTCGTCAGTGAAGGTAGTCCTGTGAACTTTCTGACTGCTGTGATGAGAGTTATTTATCATACGGGCCAGCTTCATCGCGGGATCACAGAACAGGTGTGTGAATTTCTCCAAGCTTGCTGAAAGTTACATGTAGTTGGAGGATGTTGACTTCACTGAGTGTAATCATAGCTGTTTAGGGAAATGTTGTCCAGCAAATGACAGCCTGGTGTTGAAATACCACTGAATGCCTTAATTAGTTGCGTGTGCCTCGATGTAAACTCAGCCTAACTAGCAAACTCTTGATCTGTCGCATCTTAAAATCATTGGCCTCGGAGGTAAAGTACAATGATATTATTTCTTTTTCAGTTGTATTCTCAAATCCTACAACACGATGGGGTAGTACAGTACCTCAGAAGGATTTGTAAAGCGGGTCCTTCCAGTCTGGCATTCAACTACTTCACAAAGTTTGAGAATCGACTTCAGTATTACATTCTGAAGCTGGCTGTGTCACAGGTATGTGAATTGTCTGTAGACTTCATAATCTTGTTTGACTGGTGTTAAGCTCCTAACCTCATATGGTGAGAACTGTCAGACTGCTATCTTTGTTGTAAAGGTCTATAGAGTCTATTGAATCTGATTCATTTCAACAAGTTTCATTTGAGTTGTGACTCTCACCTATCCAAGTTATCTGTTCTCGCGTGTCAACTTGCTTTACGATGTATGCTTTCCAGAGAGTCGGCGAGACGAGACTCCTCCACCAGATGTCACTGCAGCTGTTTTCTCGACTCCACCAAGGTGATGAACATCTCGGTCACGATCTCCTGTCCAATGTCATCTTCAATAAAGACTTCATCATGTAAGTTTGAACCATGATTTTAGACACGTAAGGTGCTCCTCACGTGAGAGTTTTCTCGCAGCAATTTGCTCTCCATGAGCTCAACCTCAATCATAGAAAAGTATGGGCAGTCGTTCGTGTCGTTGTTCTCAGCCTAAGTCAACAATGGTGAAATACCCTTTGAGAGCCAATTCGCGTGAGAAAACTCACGTAGAATGGCACTTTAGCTTCATGAAGAAACCACCATGCTATAAGTTTTGAAAGGAAGTCGTTATGTTCAAACGCCATTCTTTCTGTTTCAGTCATGATGACCTTGATCTCTTGGATATCGAGCATCTCAACCTGTCAGAAGTCAAGCGTCTTGGTAGTGCAAGCCAGGAGGACATCAACTTGAATGAGAAGCAACTACTGCAAGATGCAACAAACAATTTGGCCAGCATTCGTGGGACATACCTCAGATCATTTGGAGGGAATTTTAGGCAGCTGATGAAGTCTCGGTGAGTGCAAATCAGAGAAATTATGAATTCGGCACCTTTTACTGGCCCAGTGACTGGTAACATGGTAGGGTTCTGTGTGGAAACCAGGTTTCTAAAAACACACCTTACATCAATAAGGTCAGGAGAAAACTTGTCCAGCAGCTTTTCTGATAACAATTTTGCTTCTTTCTTCCTCCAGGAACCGAGCTTTGCACATCAGTCATGAAGTTAACAGCTTGACTACTGCCCCTGTGGGCCAGGCCCTCGTTCCAACAGACTGGATGTTCTATCCTATCATTGTGCTGTACCAGAAGACTGTGTAAGTCATTTCAATCTTTTGACCATGAGGATAATGCACCAGAAAAGAGCTTGGAGAATCTTGTTAGAAGGATAAAATACTTACCTTCTTTCAGTTCTCTTCATTGTCTTGCCACTCACATTGTCAACTTGAACTTCCAGTAGTTTCTTGCTGCACAGCAGTGATGTCTTTCCATGACGTCCCTCACTACAAGTGTCCAAAAGTGTCAGGAAGTTAAAATCTGGGCACTTGTACTGAGGGGTGATGACACACAAACCTGTTGCCATTTCTATATACATTTGCTGTCATGGAAACCTTAATTTATCATTACAGGAAGTATCAGCCCGGCTCCCACCCTGACCAGTTAACTCCTTCAGATATCGGGGTGATCAGTGACATGTTGAAGTGGGTTCTCCTTCTTGAATGTCTGCGGCCCACAGTCATAGATGTCGTGACGATCACGACGAGAATCACTCGACTTCTGTGCTGTTTTATTGCTGGTGAGTTTAAACATAAGAGGCCTTATTTACAAAACCCTCAGATGTACTTGCAGAGATTCCTATCCTTTCATGAAGCTGAAGGTATGGGAGATGCAGTTGGTCATATTACGGATCCACAAGTCCTACAGAGACTTTGGGAAGAAGGTTAATGTTGTGTTGTGCTTTTCAACTAAGTAGGACTTCATGGCAATGGCAATTGTTGAGGTTAGCTGAGGTGATGGGATTGGGGACAACAAAGTACTCGCATTGTACTGTATGCATGCACAGGAACATTCGAGAGTACTTGACTCTCCGTCATTTCACGTGTTGGAATCTTTATATTTTTGACATCATATCATGTCTTTTCAGGGAGTGATCTCTTCATGGAGTTACCCATCAGCTGTTACCTATGTGCCCTGCTTAGAAAGTACAGTACACCGACCAGACTCGCCAGGATGAACTTTGAAGAACACATCCCTGGACTTGCCTCATTTTATGACATGTAAGTATTGTTGCTTGCACAGACACATTGTTGTTTTCAGAGATCATCAAAAGACGATTTTATGGCATCGGAAAACCTGTTTACTTCGTACAAATGACCCAACTCCTTCCACACTTTCAGGTTCAGCTATGTCCTACAACAGTTTGAGGCGGTCTCGTTTGGTGATTCTCTCTTCAGCTGTTTCATTCTGCTACCGCTACAGCAACACCATCCCCTGACTTACAGGAAATCTGTCTGGAGTGAGTTCCCCGCCATCCTCAGGACTGTGTTCCTTCCCATTAAAGAAGTAAGTGTCATTGTTCCCTCTTGGCTTTGTTCCCTCTTTGCCTCAGTTTAGCCTATGCCTTATGGTGATTTCTGCTTGTCCAGTTGTATACCAAGTTCTATAACCTTAATGTAACTTATGATTCGGTGTTTCAGCTCCTTCTGCCATTGGCAAACTTCATGGAACCGGCAGAGACAAACCTCGAGATGCTCCGACTCTACAGCCAAGCTCTCCTCTCCCGTGCCACCAGACACGCTTGGTCTCCCGTGATGTACGTTATTGCTGTCCACCATCTCAGTTTATTCCTATTCACCAATGACACAAAACACAGAGACTTCCAGAAGATGGTCTTCCAGCAGGTTTTGCGGTGTAAAAATGAGGTGAGTCATTTCAGTCTGTGTCAGTGACATTTGATGTTGAGAAGTTTTCTATAGTCATATCTTCTGGACTGGACTGCAAAGCTGGTAGCAGACATGCGGAAATCTCAGTGAGATCATCTGTGTGAGCCATGTCTGTGAGCTAAAACTGTGTGTGCTACCTGTAGCTCATTTCTGCAAGTTTGTGTCCATGTCATGGCTCACACACATAATTTCCTGTCTCACAGGCATGAATTTCTGTGCGTGCTACCAGCTTGCAGAGTGCATGTCATCAAAATGATCTCACTGACTTGATTTCACAGACATGAATTAATATGTTTGCTGCCAGCTTAAGTAGTCTTCAACTTCATGAACGTAAGTTGGATGTGTTAAATGGATATGGTTGTGTTGATGTAGTGTCAAAACATAAGTAAATCAGCAAGACTCTGTGGCTGCCGGTAGATGTACTTGTACTCAGCAAATTTCAAAGTTGATCCCTTTGGAATTCTGTATTAACTTTGTTTAGGCCATTGCTGTTCTTACCTTGAGAAAAACATCATGTAGAATCCTGACCCTGGAGAGGCTCTACCATTACAGTTCCTTTTGCTATTTCTTGTTTCAGGAATTGAAGAAACACCTCCTGTATTACCGAAAGTACAGCGACGACTGTGATCTTGGCTTCACGATGTATGATGAACTATCGGCTTTCAGACAGAAGATGATCGAAAAACATTCAACAGAGATCAGTTCCTGATTGACATGTGTGAAATAACTTGTACTGTTAATGATATTTCAAGAAGGATTTGCGCTACTGGTATTTAAAATTATCTGGGAGAGGACTTGTGCCATTGATGCTTATCACAGAATGCTGCTGGCAGGATCATCTCAGGAAGAACTTGTGAATTTACTTCATTGACAGCCATATTTCAACAGTTCCTCATAAAATCCTAGGTCTGTTTGGCTTGAAATGGGCAATGCTTCCTCGACTTAGGCCGGAAGGCTGTGCCATTGACTTCAGACACATTCTAAGTTGTGAGATGGATATATTTTCTAATATCGGGGAGGAACAAGTCACCCTTCTGGATGCATGGCGGTGGATAAGGTAAAAGCATAAATCCTCTGCATGCTATTCCTTGGTACAAACCATTACCAAAGGATGAAGTTGAATCGCACAGACTCTGCTCTGGTACATGCATTTCCCACGTACGAGGTCAGATCACAGACCTCAGCATGTTGTTCCTTGTAGAATACATTACCAATGAGGACACTTCACAGGGCATTCACTCCTCCTTGGTACATACCATGGACTACAGGCAACCAAATGATTTACACTGCTTAACTCCAGGGTCTCTATTCATAAAACCTTGCCAGCTCAGTTGGTTGCCAGTTGTGTATATTGGCCTGTACAAACTGGGCACTTCAGCAAGTAACTTCATGCCTAGCAAGGTTTTATGAATATGGGCCCAGGATTTCACTTTGTCCAATGGTGTGTTGAGGGAAAAGGACACAAGTTCTTCGATTCATTGCATTTATTGAAAAGAAGCTGTACAATTTACTCAAACATGTTCATAAATGCATTAGAAATGAAATGTTTACAACAAACTCACATCATCAGCAATAGCTCAGTAAAAGCCAATTGAAATTCATTTTTTACTCCTCATACCCCAAAATACATTGACTGATTTCTTGGTGTTGACTGAAAATACCCTTTGTTAGATACATGTACATGCCCCATCGGTGTTCCCATATTGATCTTTTCTCTTTTTAAAGCCCTCGATCGAGAAATCTTTCAGTTTGCAAGAGTACTGACCTGCAGAAAGCTCAAGGCATGCACATACAAAACTGATGTACCGGTATTCAACGGTGGAGGAACACAAGCAACTAAAACGGCTGAACGGAAAAGATCTCGCCTAGGCTACAATCACATAGAACTACAGGCTACACGAACACGCCTGTTAACAAAGGCTTCAAGGTCGCGAACCCTTTGTTAACAGGCGTGTACCGGTACATGTAACATGTAGTTCTATGTGACTGCAGCCTTACGAACACATACGAGTTATCACTGGAATTCTGCTGCATGTAACAGGACAGTATTGAACACTCTCTCAGGAATACTTGGGACTAACCCAGATTTCAGAGGACTTTCTGTGTGCTTTATCCATTCGGACGGAAAGTGACATGCATGAACTATGGATCCGCAAGACAAAGGGTGATATGAATGAAGTCTAGTAAATGCTTTTACTCCAGTTTTATACTGGGTCCTCCAGTACATTTGTACAGTGGAATTCAAGTAAAAGTATTTACATGTACTTGGCTTGTTTTCATTCCCTCTATCTCTGAATCTCAGTTTGTGATCGATTTGACTTCGTATACCAAGCGCTAGTGTTCCAAGTGACTAAATGATGAATGTCATCACAGATATGCACTGATCTATACAAAAACAGTACCAGTACTTGCTATTTACATACACATGGACATCACTGTAGGCAATTAGCTATATACAGTATTTACACATGTAATGGACATTGGGTGGACTCTCAGTAGTGTAAAATGTGGTAAAGATAACTTCATATGTAATTGTCTTGAAAAATTAGGTTAAAAAATAAAACAATAAAAATTTCTATCAGAGAGAACAAGGGTTATTAGTGTGCGCTCATGCGGAACCGTAATAACCCCTGTCGGGTGTAGAGCAGTGTTATTCGCGTGCGCTCAAGCAGCACCGTAATAACCCCTGTCATGTGCAGAACAGTGTTATTCGCGTGCGCTCAAGCGGAACCGTAATAACCCCTGTCGTGTGCAGAACAGTGTTATTTGCGTGCACTCAAGCGGAACCGTAATAACCCCTGTCAGGTGCAGAGCGGTGTTATTCGCGTGCGCTCAAGCGGAACCGTAATAACCCCTGTTGTGAAGAGAGAAAGAGATAGCAATGTTATTACGGTTCCGCTTGAGCGCACGCGAATAACCCCAGCCGTGGAGGTGCACTCAAGGTAAAATATCATAAAGTATCATATCAGCTTAATTTATTAAAATGCCAGTAAGATGTGGTACATATTTTTACAGTTACTCTTGTTTTTGGTTCAATAGCAATGATATGCATCACGTTTGTTTAAAATGGTGAATGTATAAACTCTGCTGCTGGTGCTAAAAGACAGTAGATACAGTATAGGGGAGGTTAAGTATAAAATATCAACTGGAAATGCTGAATAGTAAGTGTAAACAGTGTTGTTTGGTGTTGTAGACCATTTTTCAGGATAAGAACGTTAAATTTAGAGTATTCACTCAATGAAGTGTGTAAAATACAATGTAGCACTCCTCTCAAACCATTGCTAGGACTCGCAAGTCATTTCTGATGTTGCTGTCGAAGTCCTGTACAATAAACATTGAAATCCTCACAATTGTGTCTTACTTCATGCATTCTATTCAAGGGCCAATGTCCTTCATCAGCTGCTGTTGTTTGGTGAAGTAGTGGACACCTATTCTTTCCCCAAAGGGAAGATCGGTGAAAACAGTTCACCCATTAATCTGTGAGTCCTGTAGAATCCTTGAAAGTAATGTCACAAGTGAGTCTCCATTGAAAGAAGGCAGTCCAGGTAAGATCAGAAGTACAAGTCCTAACACGAGTCTGAATAGTGTTCACACGGTGCTGCAAAGTTGAATAACGTTCACAGCAGTGCGAGGTTGAACAATGTTCCAACAGTATTGCAAGGTTGAATCGTGTTCCGACAGAACTGCAAGGTTGAATAGTGTTCACACAGCACTTCAAGGCCAAATAGTGTTCATACAGCACTGCAAGGATCGCCGTTCTCATCAATCTCGTAGGAATGGATGGCAAGAGGACTCGATAGTCTCCGTTGATGAAGTTCCTTTTTCGATATCTGCTGCGACAGTTCACTCGACATGCGTCTTTGACGAATTTCCGTTGATAATCTCCGTTGTGTATTAAGTTCATCTAAGGACACTTTTCGACCCACATAGTCCGAGTCTCCGATGAATGAATGACTTGTGTTTGAACTCATGCTGACATTGTCCTTTTGGCTCGGATCAGATAACTCAATGATGCGGCTTCCCCTGAAAGACAAAGAGAGATGAACGTTAAACAAGAAGCAAAACACTGAATAGAATGTTTTAAATAATGATTTAGTCCAGGTGGATCCATCTATATCTGGTAATGAAATGTACATTACAACAAGAGAAATGCACATTGTCATTGAAACCTCGGCAGGCTTCACTGCCACTGGCGGCCTCCCTACCATTGGAGGCCTCCAGCAGTTAGCAGTCTAAGAACATCAAGGAATCTAACGTCACAGAGAAGAAATGCAAACGACATCCTCATCCATAACGACACAAGGCTGTGGCTTATGCCTGTGATGTCAGTTCTGTGACATTCTGGGACTGCTAACTGGCTGCAAACACAGACTGCCGTACTTTAACCCATGCAATGAGAAGGGTCAGGATGATTTCCACAGACTCTTTTCAACGGCAAATGCTAAAAGGCAACGTCAGAGGGCCTCGACGGAAAACAAACTAAACTTGCACACTACTCGTG
>NMRB01000252.1:351731-369834 GCA_002633025.1 Notospermus geniculatus | reverse complement strand
CATCTACTGGTAAAATAGATTACACCCCTTCCGACCACACAGACGGAACAGCCATACCAGTGATGACGTCACGGAGTACCTAAGCGTGCCTTAAAATTCTGATTTTGCCACATTGATGTTACCTTATTCATCAAACACGTGCTTCTGTTTACTGAGTCACAGACGGGGGGAGTGTGTGTGAGTCTGAGACGAGCCGTGCAAAATATGACCAAAAATCGCTTCAAAATCATGATATATGTTCAGATTTTGAAACATTTTTGGTCCACTGCACTGGATACAAACATGAAGTAAGTGGTGGTGGTGATTGATTTTGTATGCAATGAGCAGTTTAGTGGGATTCGCGTCCCAATTAATGTCACGTGATGTGTGGAAGAAAAAGAAGCAGAATTTTCCTGACTGAGTGATAACAAAATGGTCCCCACACTTGTGGTGTGGGGACCATAAAAAGAAAGACTTAATGCTAGCACCAGTTGTTGATTTCAAACATGTCAAATGGTATGCATGATCTACATCCACACATCATCTCCAAGTCCAATTACCGGTAACCACTTCAGCACCACAGACCGAATTTCCAGTCCGTGGCATCGTGACACAACCATGGTATCATGTACTATCCCATACAGTATGCACTACTGACGTCGTGATGACATCATAATTATGCAATGTTCCATGGTTAAAAGAGTCAATGCTGTACATATTACGACTATGAGGATATTGGTTACTACGGGAGGGCTTGAGGAAATGCTGTACAAATTTTGCAATTTCTACCGACATGAAAAGACATTCACAAGTGTATTACACTTGTGAATGTCTTTTCGTGTCGGTAGAAATTGCGTCAACTCTAGGATGTGAGGAGAGTAGCCTGTATTGGATGAGTTTTGATATGAGGTTTGTTAACAACTCAAGTGCCATGGTCTGTTGAGTGTTGACTTTATCCCGAGTATTAGTAGGTCACTCCCAAATCTATCCGAAGTCTAGCCTACCACACGTGTTACCGGTACACAACTTACAGACTATGAGAACCACTACTTTCAAGGTCGTGGTCGTCGCTATAGAAACAAACAAAATTGAACTTAACGTGGGATAAAATGAAGATTGATATGGATGAGATAGAGGATGGAACTGAAAACAGGCATGACAGGCAGGGTGATATCGGGATGGTCAGTTCTGATGCTTGTCATGGATATGATAGATGCCAAAGAGTCGAAGTCCGGTGCAATGCCAGAAAAGTCATTTTACCTAATGAGTCAGGCATTATCAAAGTTGGCAGTCCACAAGGACCATAAGGACTTTCCTTGCCTTGAACTAGTATCTTTAGCCACTTCACTTTTCAGTGCCAGCCGTGTTTTGGCATCATTATAAAGAGTGCCGAGCCCCGCTTAACCTGGATGACAGTGTTGCTGCTGTGACGTATATTGTAACACAATTTGCCATCAAAACAGCGTAATGACGTCACTTGTTTGTCATTTTGCATCATGACATGCTGTTCCAGTATACTGGGACAGTGAAGTGGTCAGATAAGCGCTTCTTAGGACAGATCAAGTTTTGTACATTCTCCAGACTTGCAACAGACTTCTACAAGTAACAGACTTCTACACCAATTTGGTTGAAAATGAAATGACGATGCAAATAATGAAATAGCAAGCAAATAATGACAGCTGACATGCACCTAATGAACTTACTACAACAAATGATGATCAAGGATTATTTGGACTGTTAGAAGAAATACAACAGAAAGTAAACAAGTGCAATGTGAACGAGTGCAATGTGAACGAAAAAGTGTGAACAATGAATGACCGGAGATGTGTATTTGTGTTGAAGCCGACTTGAGGGCGTTCATTCAAACATGGCTGTACACTCAAATGCAGCACAAGCAGAAAAGGAAGCAGCTCCATCCTTCAAAATCCAACGTGGGATCTTGGTTGTCCATCCAATTAATTTGCTTGGTGACTGGTCAGCCAGTCAGCCATTTTGTATGGGTGAGTTAACGAGTTCAATTCAGCAATTTCGCCAGCCTCAGACACATTTTACACAGAACAAGGTGACCAGAATGGTAAACACACAATCATGAACAACAATACTTACTTTTTTCTCGTAAAAATCTGTTTGATAGAATCTCTTAATGTGGTGCGTTTCTTCGATCGACTGCTGTCAATCGTACGGGATAACGTATCGTTGGGGCGCTGTCGTTCCCTGCGTTTCTTCTTAGGTTCCTTTCGTCGACTCGTCTCCAGAACAGTACTATTCCCCGATGTAGAATCATTTAAGATGCTGTCATTCCACGCACTACTTGAGCTTGTTTCATGTGACACATCAGGATATCGTCTCTTATCATCCCACACACGGTCAACCTGTTTCTGACCCATCGGAGAGCTAATATACGGCATGGACAAAGCACTTTTCGGTCGCGCCTTAAAATGTGGACCACTGAAATGTTCTGATTTTGCACTTGTATTGCTCACACTGATATCATCTGCCACATTTTCCTGACTTTTCGACCGTCCTGATATTCCTAACCTCGGCACTCTCCGCATGATGCCTCTATTATGGACAGACGGACATGACGGATGGTACGAACTATTCTCAAACAACTCCACATCATCATCTCCATAAATTCCAAAGTTATGTCTTGGGGAACGATGTTGTGCACCTCCGTGGGGATCACCACGGGGTGTCGAATGGACCATACCCTGTCCACGAGCATTCGACAAAGCGCCAGATAAGTTTCCATTCTTGAACGAGTCCATATACATATCATACTCCATCGAAGTGTCAGAGACTACTGGCTGATACCAACTCTTTTCAGAGAGTGGCGATTTAACGTCTCTACGTGGCGAATCACTATCGGAATCTAGCGGTAACTGTCTGGGACTATATTCGTCATTCCACTGCCCAAGTTTCGTTTTAGATTGTCGCTGATCTGCATGAGGTGGAGTCGATCGTTGCGCAAGCCTAGAACGATCTGCATCAGAAACGTATGAATTGTCCGTGTAATCGTGCGCCTGTTTTTTCTTGTTTTTCTTCTTACCCCGCGGCATCGTTGTAGATCCACTAGAATACGTCGAATCCTGCAACGTTTCGTCCAGCTGATTCGCTGAGCTGAACATCTTTCTGGCTTCTTGAAGACTAGATGATGATGAGACATCGTGAGAACCATGCTTGACTGGTTTGGCTTTGGATTTCATCGGATGGAGACTGAAATTAAGAAGAAAATGTAGAATTCCACCGAAAATTTCTGCACACAATATTGGAACTTTTACTGCAAATTCTGCCATAAATATTTGCAAAGTTGCATCAGGGGCAGGCCTTTCCGTTTGAGGGGAGCTAAAATGTGCATGCGCCTCGCAAACAATCTGCAGGGGTCGATGCAATAGCAACAGTGAGGGCTGGCCTCTGTCTGTTTCTGATGGACCAAGAAGGGAAATTGAAGGGACCTTTCCAACTCAACAGACTAACTTTCGATTGCCGCACAGTTCAGTGACTTTCCATGGCTTGAAAATTGCCCTTGTAGTTGTATTTTTTTCAAATTGCCTGATATCTGTAGGTCACAGCTTCAGCTGACATGGCTGATGTTGATCGCAAGTGTTCATTGCAAGTCAAAGTGCTCAGATCAAATATCGGCAGTGAAAGCACATTATGTACAAAGGAAGTCAAGCCTCAAAGGTCTTCAGTGGAAGTGAAAGAATGAAGATTTGAGAAAAAAGACAGGTAATACTGAAATAAGCCTCTGAATTAATGAAGAAATCAGCTGAGAATGAAGGACAGATTCGGATAAAGCTTTGATGTTAATCCTCACCAGATAGGATTACATCCACCGACTGAGAGCAACGTGCAACTTCCACCAAGTCCATCAAGATCAGAATACAGTGACGTAGTCTGGTCAAGATGACATCACTGAAACGTTTTTTTGTCATATACATGTAGGAGAGAGTTCAAGCAGTGGGACTGGATAAGCACCAAGGAGTTTGCAGAGTATGTACAATATAAGACAATTCTCATGTGGAAAATGACAAATCATCAGGTGAGAATAAACTGGGTCTGTATCCCATTTTTGGAACATCTTCACAAATCCAATTTTCAAGAAAACTGGAGACAGTACCGGTTACTTCTCAGTGAATGAAATGCTAATTCCACTGCCAGCCCTTTGAGGCAAGGTTTAAGCATGGCAAGGAAATGGATGCCTCTCACCTCATTGATAACCTTTCCCAACTCCTTTTAAACAGGGCGAACCTAGGTTTTCAAATGGATTCAGGGTGTTAAGAAGGTACAGGTTAGTAGTGTACATGGGGTGACCCTTGGTTTACAAATGGATTTGTGGTGTCAAAAGGTACATGTACCTTAGGCATGAGGAGTAACCCATGCGCCTGAGTGGACTACTAACATATTGCCACCTGGAAAAACAGGCTCAATTCCATGACATAATAGTCAAACTCCAAGCATATAAAGGCCATGTCAAAAACATTCCAATGTTGCTTCTCTAACTCATTCATTTTATGGGGAATAACTACAGACACAGGGTAGAATAATAGCAGGTGCAAGACAGAGAACATAAAAGGACTTAAAAAGAAGACTTTGAACAACTTTTGCTATGCTTTTCAAAGAGACGGTCATATTGCCCACAAAATAGCAACAGTCAGCATCTCACTAAATCTAATACAGCTAAAACTAAACCCTAAACTTAGATATGAACGTAGATTCTTATGTTGGAACAAGGCTTACCTCTTTGCAGTTGAGTTCATGAACGACATTTCATCAGGTGAGTGCACGCCGCTATCACGTGTGGTCATTGAGAGGTTAAGGCCATCACAGCTAGCACTCATCAGTGATATACCATTTGTAGCACAACCGTTCTGAGCAAGTGAAGTTTTCCTGGATGAAAAAGAAATGAAATTTATTATGATGAGAGGGCTAAATGTAAGGGTAACCCCAGAGGGTTTGTCAGAGTGGTGCAATGAAAACATCAGCGCCTGTCACCACTGAAGTTCCATGTTCGATCCCCAGTTGGACCTGCTCTTCATGTGAACTGTATATCAAACATGTCAAAGTCGCCCAATGTTATCTGTTGCGCTAATAGAGCTGTATCTGGGGTTCGGCTCTTGATTTTATTTTTAAACCTGAGAGGAGAAATTCAAGTACAAGGCTGCCACGACTTCACATTCGCCCCTCTATACTGCTGAAGTCAGAACTAAAAACTGTCGTGACAACAACCAGTGTTTCTGCCAGGAATTTTTTTTTAAGGGCGGACAAGGAGAAAATTTGACAGAATTCTTGGTCAAAAACACAGATTTTGACTAATTTTGACTTTTTAGGGGGGGGACAAAACCCCCCTGTCCCCCCCTCTGGCGGAAACACTGACAACCGTGCTACATCTTTCTCCTGAAGGATGAGTTACACTGCTGATGAATGATGCTACCAACCTCTTTGTTTTGTGAGAATAGAGATCCATCGGCACACCAGTCTCCATGGAACTATTGAGCTGGTCAAGGAACATCTTCAACCGGTTAAGGGTAGACTCTAGATAGTAGTAGTCAGGGTGGTCACGGTCGGTGTGTTTGAGCATTTGCTGAAAAAATAGCATTGGGTGCTCTTATGAAAGTAAGTATCACAAATTCCATGAATGCTGAAGAAGAACCAGTTGCTTCGAGGAAGAGGAGTCAAATGGACAATACTCTAAGGTCTTTGAGATGATATTCAACAGGAAGCATTGGGACAGAAGATGAATGCTGAGGAAATTCTAAAGGCACTCTTCCACATGAGTTTTCTCACACAAGTTGGCTGTTGATGGACAATTCACCATTGTTGGTTTCCTTACGACTCACACTGAGACCAATGACACAAACGATTTTCCATCGTTTTCTATGGTTGAGTTGCTCGTAGAGAGCCAACTTGTGTGAGAAAATGTGGAGAGGCAACTAACTGAAACATGGCCTACAATCGACATTGAAAACATATTGCAGAGAGCCATTACAAAGGGTACATACTTTGAGTAATAGCACGTATCTTGGTGGTCTCTGAATTGGTGTCAGCAAAAAGGCTCCCAAGTCGAGGCCTTGGCAGGCTGGATGCCCCTGAAGATCCTGTAAACAGATATGAAATCAGTTACTTCACCCATGGGAGGGTCCGTGGGTTCGAGTCTGGTGGGAAGCAGCTGTGTTTTTCACCTTAGAAACCTGTTATTATTTCATGTCCAGTTACTTCAGCCCACATGCAGAAATCAATGTCTGTAAGATTGGATATCGTGTCTCAAAGACACGGCTCGCTGAGATGATCTCATTGAAATTTCCATGCGTGCTACCAGGTCAAGAGTACTGTTGAGGTATAAATGCTTTTAATGTACCCTGACTAGTTTCTTGAACTTTGCTGAATGTTTCGTACACTTCTTTATCATGTCTAAGGCGGCGGGGAACTCGTTCACGTAACACTGGTAGAGTGGGAAGAAGTCAGACTGAAAAGAAACATTTACAGTACAGTAAATGTATTTTGTCTTTTACAAAGAATGACATTACGGCTGCAGGCATGCATAAGTTCTTACTTTAGGACTTATGAATCTGTAAGTCAGAGGTGGGATTCACTTGGCAGGGAGTTTGACACTTTCTATGTGGTCCGTACTCTCAACGACAGAATAATTCAGAGAATAATCTGCAATTTTTGACAAATCCTACACCAACGAGCTTACACGTACATTAGAATCACTGATCCTCCCAAAAATGTCCCCTAAGATTCCTTGTAACTTCCAGTTTGCCAGTCTCTCTTCCATCTTCAGCAGCAGTGACGAATGAACTTCATAGAGTGATGGCAGGCTTGGCGGGAATAGCACGCTGGAAAAGATGTAGAACAGTCTAAACTAGAGTGCAGAATTGCCAAGTCATTGTAATCAAATCAAGTATGCGAAGCTAGATTTGGACCCAGAACCGATGGCATGGTAGTTACATCGTGGTCTGCAATGAAAGATCTTTTCCGGCAGCTTCTTCAGACAACCAGTTTATAGACTGTAATGATGCAATCCTGTGGACTTACCAGACATCTCTGGCACTAACCGTCCCAGACGACTTGACAGCCTCCAGGAGAAAGTCAATGATGGTCCATAGATTACTACAATACTTCTTTTCCGTTTCCATTAACTCTCTTGCCACCCTCAGTCGCTGGCCTGGAAGCAAACAATACAAGAGTCAAAGATATTTGGTCACTTGCAAGAGATGTTACAAGCTGTGGGTGCCAACCCTACAACATACCCAAGCCAACTGAGTATCCTTACCAGACACGGCAAAGTTAAAGGTACAAAACAGCAGTTAACTGTTGGTCTTCTAACTTACCATCTTGTATCATTTGTTCATGTGGTGCCAGTTTGCGGGTCAGAGGTGACTGGACGGGACTTGCCACTTGAGGACTGATGGGACTCTCCAAACGCAAAGCACCTGAAAATAATACTTTGATGCATGAAGATTGATTCATTTATGGAATTACCATCTTTGGCACATAATGACGATAAAGCATCGTCTCTCTCAGCAAGTGCTCACTGACTGACATTTTGACTCCAATCTGCCCACCCAGAACATGTAGGTGTTGGTGGTGTCGCAAGAGATGCCCTTCACAAGGATGTACCCATCATGTGACAAGAGTCTCAAAACAGTCACCTGGCTCCATCCTCCCTGGGTAGCACTACCAGGGCGAGTGGGACATCAAGTACCACGGAACCACCCACGAAACCCAAAGAAAAGACTGGACAATGGGCCAAGGTCATGTGACTTTGATGTGATGTCACAGACATCGTACCAAACCAGCCATGGGAAAAGGGCAAGGAATACACTTCAGAGTTCTGTGTTTATTATGGAATACATCACATCTGGTCATCTGTGAAAATGGAAAACTGTACATGAATATCATGGCTAAGAGGTCAAAATATTCACCTTTATCAATAGCACCACTAGGAGTTTGAGTTGATGAGGCTGAAGACTTTGGCTCCTCCTCACTTGATAAAGATTCATCTAAACCAAGACATTTGTCTCGTAATGTTCGACTCAGGTCAATACTTTTGTTGGCTGCTGCGGTAAGAGATCCATCGGAATCATATTCGTCTGGTAACTCTGAAAATATGGAGATGGGAGAATAAACTACAGGGTAGGGATCACACATTGTAAGTTTCGCTGGCCTGGGCTTGAAATTTAAGTGCACTTTCTTAAGATTTCCATAGAACTGTAGCGGTAATCAAAATGCTTAACACAAGGACAGAATCTTCGAGAAGATTTGAACCTCAAGTCAAATATGCAGAGTAAGGCCTGTTTACTTTTATTTTCATAATAAAAACATGTTATCGGGTATTCCCTTGTGAAAAACACACAGAATAACACACGTTAAGAATAAATTTTGGTTTTCAAAATATTGATGAAGGTGGCAACACAAATCTTAAGCTATCTTTTTTTAAGAACCATAAATTGTACATTAGGCTTCAAGGGCAGCGATTTTTTTCTTCTGAAAGTCAAATGAACTGCAGGTGCATAGTAGAGGTATAATACAAAATATTGGTTGAGAATTTAGAGGACCAACATTTTGGTGTCAGCCCAATATAAGACTTGCAGATAGCTATTTTGTGGCAAAAATCAGGATTCGTCATCAGAGAATCGGACTCAAGTCACTCACCTTGAGAATCAGGTAATCCATTGATATACGTTTGCATTATCGGTGATAAGGTTTGGCCGGTAGGTGGGGTCGCTTCCCCACATGATGATAGGTCCCCTGGACGGCAGTTGGTCACACCACTGTCATGGTCGCTGATATGATTTTGGAAGCCTCCGCGGGCATTCTCCAGCAGGACGGCAAGTTGATTTTCATTGGTTAGGTTGGTCTTTGGTGACTTATGCCTGAAGTAAAACCAAATAATGAAATGTAAAATGTTATCAAATAATTTCGACCCTTCCAGACTTTGACTGGAGATTGTACTTCCACTTTTGGGTCGATTTGGTCAAAATATCTCACATTACTAGGAGGCTGAAGGCTGAAATGAAGAGTTTCTTAAACAAATAACACCACCAAAAACAAGGAGGGACAGATTACACATGAAAGGACACAATACTTGCCCTCTGCCACGTGGACTGATAGCAGAGTTCAAAATAGCCGAGATCATGTCTTTGACTCTTCTCCGGAACTTGATTGGTGTTGCCATTTTGGTCGCCGCAAAATTTCAGTCAAATCCAATTTACCACAAAACAAATAGACCTATTTGTAATGGGCATGTCCTCTTGATGAGAACCAGAGTATGTCAGGAATATGAGAATTGGACACAAATTTCCTAGATCCACGTCATAAAGGAAATGAATTGAATCTATACAAGCTCCCCCAGCTTGCAGTAATTCCTGGTATGAAGAAATGTGACTTGGTCAATTCTCACAGACTATTGTAAATCATGGGTGCATTGCCACCACATCTGAGCATGTCACACAATGCCAGGCCTTGCAGTCACTCATCTGTAAATAGGTGTGATTAGCAGTGAATCCATAAGTATTAAATATATGTGCTAATTAACTGATTGATTAGAGCGGCAATTAGGAACAATAGAGTCTACACAGAAGTAAGTCACTGATTAACATACCTAACATACCAGATGGTTTTGTTTGGAAGAAGACCCACCACATAAAAGGCTCATATGAAGACAGACACATGGAAGTTTTACTGTCCTAATGAAGACATTGGGTGGTATGATTGACAACAAACATGAATTCCTTTCTGCTCCATCAAAGGAATAGGAGACTTTACTACGTAAGAAGCCCCCAGTTAGTAGCACAGTCAACGTTTTGAGAAGCCTTGATCAAGGCTGGTTGATCTATCTGGGTGGTTATCACGTCCACTTAGCGAGCAGCAGATCCCGGATTCGAATCCTGGGCCATATACATGTAGGATTAATCATCCCTGGCTCTTCAGTCTGTCGCATGGCACAGTAAGTCATGGTGCTTTGTACCTTGTCCCCAGTTCAAAGGCCAAGCAGAAGACCCCATCCAAGTGAGGATCATGAGAAGCTTGAGATGGCCTCCTCCATACGGAAAAACTAATACAATACAATATAATACTAAACCAGTATCATAACAAACTTCGATCATTTCATAGTTTTATACAAAACAGGTACAAAGCTCTTATATCATGGAAGTTTTGTTGACGGAACACAGCAGATTGCAAGGTAAACACTTGAAAGAAAAACTACACGGTGTGGATTTTAACATACTAACATACTCCTGTTTTCACAAGAAAATGTTGAGAAAGGTCAAACAAAAACACATGCTTCATTTGAAAAGAAAAAGTTACAAATGTGTGTACTTGTGAGGTTGTTGATGCGCATGTAATGCGGGTGAGAAAAAAGTGAGATTCATGGCACGTTTTCAAGTCAATATATGACGTGATTGTCAAATCTATTACAAACACAGCTGGGATAACTTTCCACTTCAAGTTTTTCTGCATCAGTCTGATATCAACAACAGTCTATCCTGAAACCTTTCAGGGGACCTCTGATGAGCTGCTCATTCAGCGCTACAATCTTAGCATTTCCGACCAGTACCCACTTACACCTGGGTGGAGAGAGGCCAGTAAGGCAAGAGACAAGCCCAAAGTCTCACGCCACAGTGGGATATTGAACCGGGACCCTCTGACCACTAGTCCGAGGTCCAAACCAATCCACCATCAAGTCAGGTCAGGCTACATCATCAATGCCAAGGGGTATGAGAGTTGGGCAAGGAGAGAATGCCAAGACCTTGGACCAATATTTCAGTCCCAGGGGCCACATAAAACATCTCAAATGTAAATTTTGCCTTATCTTTTGTTTGGAACAATACTTTAAGGGAAATTTTACACTAAAGATGTTTTATGCATACGGCCCCTGATCTCAGTCAAAATGACCCACCAGGGGGCTTCCCCTTCCAATACCAGGGTAGAACCTTGACACCAGCTCAAAACCAGAGGGGTGCATACATTTACTTCAAGTAAGAGGTCTATAACTCACTATGGGGCAATCATAAGAGGCATTACAAATCCAATATTGATTCTTCTATTGATATTACTACCAAAATAAATCCGCCAGGCATATTCAATGGTATGTCCCAGTCCATTGAGAGACGCCAAGGCCTGTACACATGCACGGGTAATGGGAAAACAATATGAATTACTTCTGAGCTGAGCACCCATAGAACACTGCAAATGATTTAGGTCTGCGTACATTTTTTTCATTTGTTCAAAGTGTTAAGAACAATTAAACTGAATTAGTCAGAAGTTTGCAAATAAAATGAAATATCTTGTTGTTCAAAATAATTAAATTTTCTGATTTAATCATCCTCCCATAGCAGGGCTTTGGTCCCACTCCTCTTCATACACTTGCACACAGAGGTTGCGCGAGTGGATGAAGAGGAGTGAGGTAAAACCCCTGCTGTGGTAGGATGCATTTAGTGGATGACATTTACATTCAAATCTGTATCTTTGTTCTGTAAAGTTGATATTGGTGACTTGATGAAAACATATCATACACTACAGCGAGTAGGCTAGATTTCACTACTTCCATAGTATATTTTGCTAATCCCATATTGTGCTTGTTCGGTGAACATTTAAAAAGATCAACCAAAACTGTTTGTGAGCCCAATAACAACACTCAACCAAGAGAAAAATCCTAAGGCTTTTGAATACGCTTGACCTGAATGGGGCATTTAGTGGTCATATAGGTGTGCTAAATGTCATAAATGCATGTCTTCCAGTAGATTTAAATGACTATAAGCTCTTTTTACACGGAAATGGTTCAAGGCTAGTTTACTTACATTTTGTACCATGAAAAGGGAAGGACATTCGCATGGCTTTTTCACGGTACAAAAAAGCAAGTGAACTGGCCTTGAAATGGATTCAATCGACTCCCTGTAAAAAGGGCTATAGTTTGGGCATTGCTATAGCCTTTAGCAAACACCTGTACTACTATGAGTGTAGCCCCATAACTTGTTTATTTTCAGAAATTCTCATCCATATTAACATTCTGCAACAAAAGATGGCAACTAACACTACACTACAGTAAAACCTCCCCAACCAGACAACCCTGTGAAATGGACACCTCTCTACTAAGAACAGCATGTCCAAAAGTGTCCTAATAGAGGTTTCAAATTTACATCATCTGCAGGGGAGAGCCAAAATTCTCCAGAGTACCACCATCAACTAGTACAGACTGTCCGATGGCTCTCCTAAATATTAAGTACGTACCTCAAAGTGTCAGGGACTGATCCAACCTTGGCGAGTTCTTCCAGCAGTATTTCTCTCTCAGTTTGTAACGTGTCCACCTGTTGTTGCAGGTTCTGTTGAGTCTCATTCACGGCTTGTATTTGGCTGGTGATTTCACCAAGTCCAGTCTGAAAGCAGATCGAGAAGGGACATTTTTACAAATCTGCAGCGAGCGGTGCCGTCGTTTTCGCAGGGTTTTGGATTATCCTTCGATGGTAAACAACACATGGCTGGTTGATTATCCCAATCCCTGTAAAAACTGCTCCGCTCGCCACAACCTGCGGCGGAATCCGCTGTAGTGGAAACGGGCCTTTAGTCTTGCAGCATCTCTAATTTTAGTGATGCAAGTTTTTCTCACCATAAACACCAATCATGCCAATCGCAACCTGTTGAATAACATCAAACAACAGTGATGCAGGCTGCATGGTGCTCTCTTACAATGAGAACCACGTGATGAAAGCATCGTTGAGCTCCTGGCATCTCTTTTATTAAAGGTAAAGTTCATCCTACCATCACAATTACCTTCAAAGAAAGAACCATCTGAGTGACTTCAGCCACCTGTTTCTTGTTCTCCACACTGCTGGCTTCCACCTTTTCTTCCAGTAACTTATCGCTGTACTGGATCCTGGAGAGTTCGGTCATCGCCAAGGTGAACGCATCCTTCATCTCCACCACCAGCTCCTGGAGCTGTAATGAGAAAGAATGCCAAAAATTAGGCAAACGTGACCCCCTGCTTGCCATTAGTTGGGTACCTTTCACTCGAGTATTTGCCCATGGGACACTGGGCTGAAAATAGTTCCTTTTTTTTCACCAAAAGTACGGAGTTAATTTCAACATGTTTTGGCTCATTTTTTCAACTGAGGTAATTCTGGGGAAAAACATGGTAAGTTGAGTCATTCCAATGCCTTTTCACCAAATTTGACATGAAGCCTCAGGGGTGTAGCGGTTTGGGTCTACACTAGTGGTCAGAGGGTCCCGGGTTCGAATCCCACTGTAGCATGAGATTTTGGGCAAGTCTTTCTTTTGCCTTACTGACCTCTCTCACCCAGGTGTATAAATGGGTACAGGACTACCGGTTGGAAATGCTCAAATTGTAGTGCTGAATGGGCAGCTCATCTGATTTCTGCTGAAAGGTTTCAGGATAGATCAGGTTAAAGTCGGATGACACCTCTACCATATTGACCATTGAGAGCCAACTCGCACAAAGGAAACTCTGTGGGGCAGCGCCTTTAGGAAATGGTTGTTAGATTTTTGTACATGTACCATCTCAGATCAATAAGAGGGAATTCACGACAATTGATTTCAATCCAAATACAGTAGAACCTCACTATTGCGGACACCCTTGGCACTGAGCTCTGATGTCCGTAATAGAGAGGTGTCCGCAATATTGAAACTCCATCAATAACGGACACCAGTCTTTGGAAAATTCGGGACAAATCCGTCCGTAATATTGAGGTGTCCACTGTATTGAGATGTCCGTTAGGTGAGGTTCTACTGTACATTGTACTGCACACGCCAAATCATTTCAGAAGTCAAGGAACCCAATAATCCTGTCCATGATTGATCCCGTGATGGAAGAACTCCGAAGAAACAGAAAAATACACAAACGGCGATGATTGGCAGGGAAATTCATGAGAAAACAAAGTCTGTATTCTCATTCCCAGTAGCCTAAGCAGCTACATGGTACCTTAATGAAGAAAAACATCAAGTGCTATTCTACGTTACCTGAGAAAACATATCTGACAGACCATCCATGAAGAGGTCAACAAAGTCAATTGAAAGATCTTTCAGAAGGAATGAACAGTGTCTTTAGAAAGCTACTGTGTGATCCATGAAGGCGTCCAAGTTATTTTCTGACCCCAAGCCAAAGCATGCCATACCATGACTCAAGAATCCGTTCAGAGTACTTACTTGTTTTAAAAGCTTATCAGCTTTTAGATTTTCACCTGCAAAAACTGAATCCAAGCCAATGAATAGGATAAAGATCTGGCACAGCTCCCAAGCAGTCCTGGTTGACACACGGACTAAGTCCGCCAAATCGGACACCAAGTCCCATTCAGCAAGGCAACAACTTTCTCCACACATTTTCAAGTTTGTGAAGTGAGATTATTCCTGCTGTCAGAGGGAATCCTACCCTCAATTCAGTCAATTTCAAGAACAAATTTTAAACAAACCTGGACAATGTTTAGTTCCAAAATTTAGCATAGTAGACACTGAATTTGAAAGGCATTTTCGGTGGGGGGAGGGGAGGGGGCACAGGGCATCACCAACAACATCCACCAATTTGGAGCAAAGCCCAAGGAATCGAATTCGCTATTCATACACTGGTAAACATAAAGAATGACAAAAGTTTGTCACATCAAAAGTATCCAAAGTATTTCATTCCCAGAATCCTTTTTTTCACATCCACAGACGAGGAAATCCTGTTATCAGAAGACAAGAAAATGTTTCAGCTAGTTCACACCCACTGAACAGGTATCTGCTAATGATACAGCCAATTGTATGACTGAACATGCTAACGCACCTAATTTCTAGAAAAACTCGACTGATGCGGCCACGTGGAACTTGGAGCCAATCCAACCAACACTTGCGGCAATTTTTCTCAAAATGTTGCTGAGAGGATTAGGAGGCTTGAAGGGAAATTAAAGACTGGAACGTCCAGTGATTGATGTGTGGTCACGAGGGACTGAAATCATCAATGCAAGTAAAGCTGGTAGCACTGGTAGCACGCATGTGGAATTATCTCAGCGGGATAAATTTGTGATCCAACCTCATGTCAATTTTTCTTTCTGGACATGGTTCACAGAGACAATTTCCAATCATGAACTTCTATGAGTGCTACCACTTTAGGAGAGCACTTCCGTGAGATCAAAGACATGAGTCTGTGTTCCAGCTTTCGATGCAACAACTAAACTCCCTACGCAGTTGTGTATCGCGCCCCCTTCGGTTTACCGCTCTCCACAACTGCTTAACTTGGATGTGTTCGCCGCGGTTGGTCAACAGATGGCGTCAGGGCATGGCGCGAATTTTACAGCCTATCAGCACGCTGCTTTCAGAACTCTTTGGCCCGTTGGCAACGGATGTTCTTNGCCACATATCTCTAGCTTGGGAGCAGCAGCAGTCTATGATGTGCAAGTCTGACTTCAAGAATGTGGTGTAGCGGCAGGTACGGGGACAACGAATGACTCTGTTATACAGTATACAGTGAGTCACCGACCAAGCCATACCTGGACTTTTTAGGCACCTCAGACTTGCAGCGCAGGAGAAAGCTAGCATTCAGCACCTTCCATTCAAATCCTTCAAACAATTTAGAAAACTAAACAAATCTGGTAGGTGAATGATATTGAATACTTCCTAAATTATCAATAAATCACAGCCAATAAACCAAGAGGTAATGTAAATGTCTGAATGAGTTATTGATTTCTTTCATCACAGGGAACTATTTCTCCTTCCTTGATTATTACTGGCACGAATCAGAAAGAATGAGATCAAGCTGGTACAGGAACATTGTCTCATTGGAAATTTCCTGTGTGGACTCAGAGTTGAAGTTGCAAATGTATGTAAGAAGCCATCTTGCCCTGACAAGCATTTCTATCACTCCTACTCTCGCTCAACATGGGCGGAGTGATGTTATGTAGACAGATATACCCATCTTTTCTGGGAATTCTCACCACAAAAGTGCCTTAAATTGCAAAAGAAATATTGCTGATGAAAGTGATAGTTGGCCAAGAGACAATACAAATCTGCCAGTCGGAAATATTTTCCTTGGAGGGCAATCTACCAAATCTAGCATAAGACAGAGCCATTTTATGACAATTAATCCACGGACAAATTGACCAGGGACGAATTGTCCTAAGACAAATTGCATAGGGACGAAATGTCTTGCGACAAATTGCCCTAGGGGACGAATTGTCTGTGGACGAAGTGGCCTGTGGCATGAACTGTCTGAGGCAAATTGCCTGGGGATGAATTATCCGGGACGATTTGTCCTCTTTCGTCAGATCTGATTGGGTTTCTTGGGCATGTTCGTTTTTCTGATGAAAACCCGAATGGCATTACATCAGACTCGTCCCTTCTACAACATTGAATTTTCAGTTTGATATCAAGCTGTGGGAAAACTGGATTGACAGAGGTTCAATGTCTGATCAGACAACGACATATGTATACACATATCTCGATTTGAAATTCAAACATCACGCATGACAAGCGGATTTGAAAAATATCACATAAATTATACACATGTCATTTTTCATCCGGTACCGGTATTCATAAATCGTACCCTATTTCTAAGCAAGATTTATGTGCAGAAAGGGCACAGCTCATTTCATTTTCAAACATTCTGTCTCACTTCATAATCGCCGGTGTGTACGGAAGTTAATCAATCTGAAAATTGGTTCACAAACTCTTTCAATGCTTGACAAATTCCCATAGATAACCTCACACTTCGATAGGCTTTTTTATACCCGCCGGTAGGTAGGCATAGAAATGGTATTCATATTGCAGCACACCAGAGCATTCAAACAGACAGCTGTTGAAGTCGTCGCAGAGGTTCTGGGTTCCATCACCAGTTGGACCGAATTTGTAGGACAATTCATCCCATGGACAATTCGTCCCATAGGACAATATTTGTCCTCATGGACAATTCATCCTCATGGACAACTCGTCCCCATGGACAGTTCGTCCCCAGAATTCGTCCTCATTGACAAATCATCCCCCACGACACCATGCAGGCATGCCAGAATTCTATCTGAGGCTATACTGACATCATCTCCAGCAAACTGCGGGGCAGTGACGTCAACCTTGTGGGCCAATGCCAACTTTACTACAACTTACAAGTGCATGAAAGTCATACAGACTAACTGCGGTTTGATCCCTGGTTCCAATGAGATAACTGGAACTGACGTCAATTACCAAGTAAATATTACAGACAGCACAAATCAATCAAATTTCATTGTCAGTCAGTGACCTACTAGTAAACCAACTGAAATCTGTGACCAACAATTTAAAGATGAGATTATGAGAGAGAATTATGATTTCCATTGACGTGTGACTGATCAATAATGAAATCAATATGTCATTCACCAGACAGCCGATGCTCTTCTCCATGCAGGACTGGACAATATGATATCCTCACTCAGGCCAAGAATCAGATCAAAACACTGATATCTATTAATTTCAAGTCTATAAATCTTTATAATAGGGCCTACAGCCCGTCTGACCCACGTAAAGTCAGGCACGTATTTGCAAGCATTTCCGATACTTTCATTTACATTGTGTATTTTACAATACCACATTTTTTCTTTTTGTTTGGCATGCTTCCTTGATCAACCAATTTGAACTGAACAAAACGTTCATTCTTCTAAATTGCAGGATTTGACGGTTTTGTAATGTAAACACTTTCATTTTTCAAAACTGTGCCAGTCAATGCCAGTACAGTACAGTGGCGCAGACAGGTATGGCATGAAAATTCTATACTATACAGGTCAAGATACTTACCTGGCACAAGTGTGAGGTGCTGAAGTTCAATATATTTTCAAATGTGCCTGTAAAGTGCACCAAAAAAAGTCATCTTCTATAGCGAAAAAGCTCATGAATGATATGACTATTCTGTTTGGTGCAAAGCATTTCTGCTGAACTGGGGTCCCGCTTGTGTGCCATTCAACTCAATAAATAAGCCTGCTTCCAAAATCCGAAGGATAACTCCTCCTCGCTTCAGAGGGGACAGAAACCATGTAACACCCAATGAATCCCCTGCTCCGAAGGGGGATAGACAGCCAGTTACTACTCAGCTGCTTATGATATGTGACCCGATCCGGCAGAAGTCAGTGCATGTCGCAGGTGATCATCAGTGGTCATCAGTTTACTCAAC